>PVKV010000855.1:42661-243027 GCA_004027835.1 Alouatta palliata | reverse complement strand
CACATCCCCTCCAGCATCTGTTGTCTCCAGATTTTTTAATGATCGCCGTTCTAACTGGCGTGAGGTGGTATCTCAATGTAGTTTTGATTTGCATTTCTCTAATGACCAGTGATGATGAGCATTTTTTCATATGTTTGTTGGCTTCACGTATGTCTTCTTTTGTAAAGTGTCTGTTCATATCCTTCGCCCACTTTTGAATCTACAGAGAACTGAAACAGATTTACAAGAAAAAAACAAACAAGCCCATTCAAAAGTGGGCGAAGGATATGTACCACATTTTCTTCATCCACTCGTTGGTAGATGGGCACTTAGATTGGTTCCATATCTTTGCAGTTGCAAATCATGATGCTGTTAAAATGTGTGTGCACTTGTCTTTTTTCATATGAGTTCTTTTCCTTTAGGTAGATACCCAGTAGTGAGATTGCTGGATCAAATGATAGTTCTATTTTCAGTTCTTTAGGAAATCACCATACTGTTTTAGAGTGGTTATATTGCTTTACATTCCCACCAGTAGTATAAAAGTGTTCCCTTTTCACCACTTTCATGCCAACATCTATGGTTTTTGATTATTAAATTATGACCATTCTTGCAGGAGTAAGATGGTATCTCATTGTGGTTTTAATTTTCATTTCCCTGATGATTAGTGATGTTGAGGATTTTTTTCATATGTTTCATATGCTTTCCATTTGTTCATATGACTGACTGTATATCTTCTTTTGAGAAATGTTTATACATGTCTTTTGCCCACATTTTGATGAGATTGTTTCTTCTTTTCTCACTGATATCTTTGAGTTCCTTGTTGATTCCTGAAACTAGTCCTTAGTCAGATGTATATGTGTAAATATTTTCTCACTCTGTGGGTTGTCTGTTAACTCTGCTTATGATTTCTTTTGCTGTGCAAATGCTTCTTAGTTTAAGTAACCTTTATTTATTTTAGTTTTCATTGCATTTGCTTTTGGAGTCTTAGTCATGAATTTGTTGCCGAAGTCAATGTCCAGAATAGTTTTTTCCAATATTGTCCTCTATAATTTTTATGGTTTCATGTCTTAGATTTAAGTCTTCAATCCATCTTGAGTTGATTTTTGTATAAGGTGAGAGATTTTATGAGATGAGGGATGTTCTTCCAGTTTCCTTCTTCTACATGTGGCTTGCCAGTTTTCTCAGCACCATTAATTGGCTAGGGTGTCCTTTTCCCAATTTATGTCTTTGTATGCTGTGTCAAAGATCAGTGGATGTAAGAATTTGGCTTTATTTCTGGGCTCTCTATTCTGTTTCATTAGTCTATATGCCAATTTTTATACCAGTGCTATCCTGTTTTAGTAATTATACAGCATGGTACTGGTATAAAAATAGGCACATAAATCAATGGAACAGAATAGAGAGCCTTGCGGTGTAATTAGAAGTTGGGCAATATGATGCCTCCAGATTTGTTATTTTTGCTTAGCGTTGCTTTGGCTATTCAGGCTCTTTTTGGTTCCATTTAAATTTTAGAATTGTTTTTTCTAGTTCTTTGAAGAATGATGAATAGTGGGAAATGTGTTAAATCTGTAGGTTTCTTTGGGCAGTATGGTCATTTTCACAATATTGAAAAGACCTTGCTAATTCATTTATCACATTAAGGCTGAATCTTTAGGGTTTTCTAGTTACAGTCACATCACTGACAATGACAGTTTGACTTTTTTTCAATTTGGATACCCTTTATTTCTTTCTCTTGTCTGATTTCTCTGTCTAGTACTTCCAGTACTATGTTGAATAGAAGCAGTAAAAGTAGGCATCCTTGTCTTGTTCCAGTTCTCAAGGGAGTGCTTTTAACTTTTCCCTATTCAATATGACGTTGGCTACAGGTTTCTCATATATGGCTTTTATTAGTTTGGGTTAAATCTCTTTTATGTCTGTTTTGTTGAGGGTTTTTAATCATAAAGGGATACTGGATTTTATCAAAAATTATTTCTGTATCTATTGAGATGTTCATATAGTTTTTGGGTTTGTTGTTAATTCTGTTTATGTGACATATTTACTGACCTGTATATGTTACACCATTCCTGCATCTCTATGATGAAACCCACTTAATCATGATGTATTATCTTTTCGATGTGCTAATGGATTTGGGTTTTTAGCATTTTCTTGAGGATTTTTGCATCTATGTTCATTAGGGATATTGGTCTGTAGCTTTCTTTTTTTGGTTATGCTCTTTCCTGGTTTTGGTATTAGGGTGATTCTGGCTTCACAGAATGATTTAAGAAGGATTCCTTCTTTTTCTATCTTTTGGAAAAGTTTCAGTAGGATTGGTACCGATTGTTCTTTGAATGTTGGTAGGATTCACTTGTGAATACAGAGCCTATATTTTTAAAAGAAAATCTAATTTCACTAAGTTGCTTCTTAAAATCTCTGTCATCTCATTATTCTTTGGGAAAGTTGAAAAGTTTTACTATCTGATCTCTTCTTTCTTTTTTTTTTTTTTTTTTTTTTTAAGACAAAGTCTCACTCTGTCCCAGGCTGGAGTACAGAGGCGCGATCTCAGCTCAATGTAACCTCCACCTCACAGGTTCAAGCGATTTTCTTGTCTCAGCCTCCCAAGCATGTGCCACCACTCCTGGCTAATTTTTTTTTTTTTTTGCATTTTTAGTAGAGATGGGTTTTCTCCTTTTTAGCCAGGATGGTCTCTATCTCCTGACCTCGTGATTCACCTGCCTTGGCCTCCCAAAGTGCTGAGATTACAGGTGTGAGCCACCGCATCTGGCCACATTCTTTTCTAACCTCATCACTACAATCTCTTTCTATTGGTTTAAGCCTCAAGGCATTTCATTGGTCCCAACCAACATAGCTTCCATATCTCCTTCTCTCCCGCCATCTATCCTGTTCCCTCTGTCTCTCCTCCGTCTTCTTTATCTTTCTTCCTTCTCTTTTTCTTCTTTTCTTTTCCTTTCTTTTTCTCTCTCTTTCTATTTTTTCTTTTAGTTTTCTGTTTTTTTGAGCAGAGTTGCACTCTGTCACCCAGGCTAGAGTGCAGTGGCACGATCTCAGCTCAGTGCAACCTTTATCTCCCAGGTTCAAACAATTCTTTTGCCTCAGCCTCCTGAATAGCTGCAATTACAGGCATGTGCCACCATACCCAGCTAATTTTTTTATTGTTTAGTACAGATGGGGTTTTACCATGTTGGCCAGGCTGAACTCCTGACCTCAGGTGATCCACCAGTCTCAGTCTCCCAAAATGCTGGGATTATAGGTGTGAACCACCACACCTGGCCCACTTTTCTCTCTCTTTCTGTAATATTCTTTGTTCTGTGTCTTTTGATAAAGATTTGGATTGTAATAGCTATGATGGAATATAATTGAATCTCTTAGCTTTTCCTCTACCATGTTTTACTTCATAATTCCAAAAGAAAAAGTCACATTTTCCACAAAGTTGTAAACATTTTAACCATTCAAAAAAAATTTTTTTTCAAGGAGTTGACAGTGATCTTAACTAGAATGTATCTCGCAATTAAGTTTTTATCTTTCTCACTTCAATATCGTACTATCCTGCGTATTTGTGAATGTCTTATACTAGAAATTAAAAAAAAAAAAAACTAAAAGCAAACCAACCCTGAGCCTTGTATCACTATTTATTTTTAACAAAGCATCTTTATTTGCTTGCTATGTGTAAGAAAATACTGGATTCTGCTCCACAATCTAATAGCTAAGAGACAACGAGAGACCAAGTCCTTTAAGGCTTTTGCTTTTTTATTTTATTTTAGTTATATTCTGGAAAATATTATGATTGTTCTTGGTTACTCAGCATGAAGATGAAATTCTTAAGCCATGATGAGTTTCAGGCTTTTGAGCTGGTTCAGAACAAATTGTGAGGCCTACAGGGAGCAGAGGAAGGTGCCATCACCTGCAGCTGAGCATCTAAAAACATGATCTGATAACTGCTCAAGGAAGGGTGAGGGTATGGGCAGTAAGAAGTGGTTTGAGCCCATTTTTTATTTTTTGTAAAATTGTACAACTGTAACAATTTTATAAAAATTGTTACCTAAAACAAAGCTTTCTATTACCTATTTAGTACATTGACAGACAAATTTATCTATAATCTAAGTATAGTTCTTAATATTTCTACAATTGTATAGGATGCCTATCTAGCAATATGTTTATAAAGTTAAGGAAATAATGATCCAATAATTCCACTTCTGTGTAAATATCCAAAAGAATTAAAAGCAGGGACTCAAACAAGTATTTCTACATGAATGTTCATGGCAGCATTACTCACAGTAGCCAAATGGTAAAACCAACACAAATGTCCTTTGAAGGATAAATGAATAAACAAATGTGGTATAGACATACAATGGAATATTTTTCAATTTTAAACAGGATTAAAATTCTGTTACATGGTATAACATGGATTCATCTCAAAGACATTACTTTAAGTAGAATAAACCAGAAGCAAAAGGACAAACATTGTATGATTTCACTTACATAAGATACCCAGAATAAAATTCATAGAAAAAGAAAGTAGAATGGGGAGGAGCAAAGAATGAGGAATTATTGTTTAATGGGTATAGAATTTGTATTTGGGATGATGGAAAAGTTTTAGAAATGAATGGTGGTGGTAGTTGCACAAATGTGAATGTATTTAATGCCACTGAATGGTCCAGTCAAAATACTCAAAATGGTTAAAATACTCAATTGTATGTTTTGTGTATTTAACAAAAAAGCAATGTAAATATGTTTTTTTTTAATTTTTTTATTTTTTTTTTATTTTAGAGATAGGGATTCACCGTATTGGTCAGGCTGGTCTCGAACTCCAAACCTCAGGTGATTTGTCTGCCTCAGCCTCTCAGAATGCTGGGATTACAGGCATGAGCCACCACGCCTGGCTGTAAATATGATTTTAATAGAAAGACATTCTTCTTGTCATCTCGATAAATTCCTATACCTATTTTCATGTTTTTCCATACTAACCTTGGAAATTTCTTCAGTTTCCTCCTCATCTCCATGAATCCAACACAAAGAGCCCTGACCTTCATCATAATTGTCCAACATCACATTTACCATGACTCACTTACATGATGCAAGGAATTCCAAAATATGTGCTTTAAATGGTGGTTAATATTTTCAAAGTCATGCTTATATCTTAGATATTATATAATTCTATTTAACCCAGAATGCAAATACTATCAGCCACAGTACACATTTGAGGCTGAATTTCTTTCACTAATTCTTTTTTATTTCTAAATTATTTTAAGTAGCAAACATAATTGTATTATATATATTCATATAATATATGAAATACAATGTGGTGTATTCATATATGTATATGACGTCATGATTAAATTAAGCTAATTAACCTATTCATTACCTCACTTGATATTTTTGTGATAACACATTTAAAACTTACTCTCCTAGTTACTTTAAAATATACATTATTGTTAACTACTCTTGAGTATTGCTGTGTGATGGATCTCTAAACTACACAATCGAATACTCTTCTGCCTTAAAAAATAACAAAAGTCCATCATTTGGGACAGCACGATGAATCTAAAAGACATTATGCTAAGTGAAATGAGCCATATACAGAAAGACAGATACTGCATGATCTCACTTATACGTAAATCTAAAACAATATTGAATTCATAGAAGTAGAAAATAGAATGAATGACGGTTACCATCAGCTGGGAGTGGGACAGCAAGGGAATGGGAAGTTATTGGTCAAGGAGTAAAAAGTGTTGCCTAGACAGGAGAAATAAGTTATGATATATTTCTAATAATTCTTGAATGTCTTAAGATATTTTAAAATCTTTAGTGGAAAATTAAATATGAGAAAAGAACACAAATTTAAATATGAATGAATGTTGACATTGTCCTATTAACTGTGGGGCATATTGAATCATGCAAATTGTATGTACCAGAGGACTAGAACAGGAAAAACAAAAACTGCGCTTGAAAACTAAAACTTGAGAACATTTAGTATGGTATATAGAAGAGAAGTAACTTCTTGCTTCCCAAGTTTTCCTTCATTTGTCCTGTGAATCCGTTCGTTTTTACTGTGTAACAAACTGCGTCAACAGATAGTGGCTCGAAATAACAATCATTTATTTAGCTTTCAATTCTGCGAGTCAACAATTTGTGTTTGACTTCGGTGGTAATTCTTCTCAGTGAGTCTCAGCTGGATCCATTCATGCATCTATAGTTAGTGATTGGTGTAGCTGGGGGATGTCTGGTGTTTACAACCTCAGATGTAATAGCTTTCCTTTACTTCATGTGGTCAGATCCTCCAGCAGGTTAGCCTGTGTTTGCCCACAAGACGGTGGCAAAATTTAAGCATCCTGAGATTTTTGAGACCTCCGTTATCCTTGCAGAAGACCATTTCCACCACGTCTTACTGGGGGAAAGTATATTTTAAAGAACAGGATAAATAGAGAGATAGCCTCTATATTTCAGTGGGAAGAGCTTCAAAGTCTCATTTCAAGAAAGATGGAAAAGCATATGGACATTTTTGCAATTTGTCATACTCTGTAAGAGAAGTATTAAAGTTTGATTTATGTGACGATAAATAAGACATGGTCTTCGCATTCCTGAAGCTCTATAATATGATTAGAAAATAGTGCATGTTATAGAAACTGGGATAACAAAGATGCAATAAGAATGCATATAAAAATAAATATTGTCACCGCATCAGAGACTATCTTCTGGAGTAGATATAATTTTGTCTAAGGCCTTGACTTATGAGGATTCAGTAGAAATGCTGTGCTGGTCTAAAATAATTTCTACTATGTTCTCAATTCTAAAACTGACTCAGAGAGTGGCTTCAGTGCTGAAAAACAATGGCCTACAGTCATAGTTTTGTGACAATAACATTAATAAAAAAGGTAAGTATGTGTATTAGTCCATTCTCACATTGCTAATACAAGCATACCCAAGACTGGGTAACTGACCAGGAAAGAGGTTTAATTGACTCACAGTTCAGCATGGCTAGGGAGGCCTCTGGAAACTTACAATTATGGTGGAAGGGGAAGCTAACATGTCCTTCTTCACAGGGTGGAAAGAAGAATAATGAGTGCCCAGTGAAGTGGGGAGTCCCTTATAAAACCATCAGATCTCATAAGAACTCACTCACTCTAATGAGAACAGGATGGGGGAAACCATTTATCTCTCCCTGGTCCCTCCCACAACACTTGGGGATTACGGGAACTAAAATCGAAGATGGGATTTTAGTGGGGACACAGCCAAATTATATCTTATGTTTCTAAAAAAATGATTAAAGCTGTTTCAAAATTACACCTGCACAATTATTCATTTCTATACAGATTGCAAACACAAAAAAAGTTAAAAGAGGGAAAGCAGTTCATTGATTTAAAGGAAAAATGAGAAAGGTTAAATAGCTCCTGTTTTGCCATTGAATATGTTGTGTGGGGAAAAGATTATGCTGAATAGCTGCCACTAGACTTACCAGAATGAATAAGCAATGCAAATGGCTTGTGAAATATTTTGAATACTTTTCATAGTTTAAAATTGCAGCTTCAAAATAAAGGATGAAATAATGACATAAGCTGTGACATTCTTGAAGCAGGTGTTGAGAATTTCCCTCTGTTAAAATTTGAAAAAAAAAAATGTCTTTGGAATACCAAGTTCCTTATCACATAACCTTGCTTAACTTCAAAAATGCATTGACTATTAATGAGAAATTCTTATTTCAATCACAACCTGCAGTTTTAAATTGTCTATTGTTAGTTTGTAATTTGTTACTCCATAGCTATGTTATGCGTTTGATTCCTTGTTTTGTTTTTGAAGATATATAATAAAATATATCTTACCTGCAAAATAAACTTTAGGTATAAGATAACTTGTTAGAGAGTTGTAGTTCCTTTGTTTGAGAAACTGACTCAGAATTTTCTTAGGTTCAAAATATCCTCTATATAATTATCTCAACAGAGGAGTGTTAGTCAATGTTTGCTAACTTATACAGTAGCAAAAGACAACTCCGAAATTTACCTCCCTTACAACAAAAGTGTATGTGGCACTCATGTCGCACATTGATGCTGATCAGCTACGGATGCAGACTAAAGAGCAGTAACCTATTTGGGACCTAAGAGAGGGAGAAAGTAAGCAAGTTAGTGGAATTGTTAATTGTTAGTGGAACATTTCTCAAAGTTCCAGTGTGGTCCTGTCATCTACAGTGATTTTTTTTTGGCCAAAAAGAAAATATTTTTAAGCCTTAAAATAGGGAAAATAGGTAGACTTCTATGTGAATACCATGATTCACATGCAAACAGGAAGGGATGTCTCAACCTCTCACTGGAAACAAAACAGAATATGACACAGATGTCAAACTCCTCACTCATCTCCAATTTTATCATGGTTCATGACCCAGAACATAAAAACCTTTCTGGAACAAAATAAGTGAGTATTGTAGAGTATGATATTTGTATGTGGAAGCATCCTTAATTAATTAATTAATTAAGCCACTTAGATTTCACAGGACTGTCAGTTTTCTCTTTCTTGTTCCTTTTCTTATTCTTATTCTTATTATTGGCTCATACTGACATGTTATCAATTCAAAACAAAAATTACACTTTAGATATTGAGCCTGATTTTAAAAAAATAACGTATATTTTTCAGATACATTTTTATAATCAAATTTTTACATAAAATTCAAATGCATTGTTAGATATGCAGTAAGATCATTCAAACTTATTTTCAGAAATCATATTGTGGCATGGGTCACAATATATAAATTGTATTGTGGCCAGTTATAAATAAATCCTCATTTTATTTCATCTTATAAAATATTTAGTATTTCTAAGTCATGGTAACACATAACTATACTTAAACCTATGTGTTAAAAATTTCATATGTCAGCTCAATAATGTGTAGGGTGGTATATAACATAAAATTATTTCAAGGAGGTGTGCCATTAATTAAATGACTGTCTTTCATTTCCATGCCCTCTCTTTTATACCTTCTTTTGTAACGCAGAAACTGAGGTACCACAGGTGCATTTCTTCTTGGTTAGCTGACTTTTATTGAGGTCTGCTAAACAGAAATGCCAGAAAGTGACTGCAAGTCATGAGGCCGTAAAAAGGTACTTGCTTCTTCTTGTTTTGTGTCACCTTAGCAATGGCTTTTCCCTTCCCAGCAGTAATTGGTTTTAGTCTCCAGATTCAGAATATACTGATACAGATGTACTTACCATGGATTCCAGGTTTAATGAGTTAGCTCAACCACCTGAAACTGCCTATAACACTTTACTTGTTTAATTGATTTAAACTTGAATTTACAATGACGGAAATACTATAAGAGATTCGAAGGCTTAGGAAGAAAGAAATATTGGAGTGCATTTATCATGTATGACCTGGAGGCCATCCTCCATTACATCACTAATCGAGTTTAGAAGATACTCCACTCACTAAGACATTGATAAATACATTAGTGAAGCTGACACCAGAATACGTGGAAAGCTCTGTGGCAGCGGTACTCTGTAGGCTGAGTACGACTGGGGAATGCTGACATTAAGATGGCTTCTCTAATTTAGTGGGGATCATATAATTATAGGGCAGTGAGGTTGAAGTATTAGAATTTAACCATTGTAGACAAGGTATCACATTTCCGTAGTGTGCAGTAAGCACACGATAGTGTCAGCATGTTTTGATATACTGGAATTCTTGCTAGTGGTGAATTGCTTATGGTGTTCCTACAAATAAATCATAATCTACTCAAATATTTCTTGATTTCTACAACAGGAAAAACTAAAGGCCCAGTGGTCAGACACACAACTTGAGTCATCAAAGGAGTTGTCAAATGTCAAAGGAGAGTCATAGTCCCTCACCATGTGTCAATTCATAGATTTGAGCATTTTTACTCAAAGAAGAAATCAAATCTCCTTAACATTCAGGTTCCATAACATGATGCAGTCTTTTCTTTGGGCCACTGATTACATGTGCTGTGTTTTTTCTCACTAAATGCATGGGTACAGGAAACCAGAAATGAAAGGTGAATTAGCAACTTTCACTATTATTCCTCACGAGTCACTCAAAAACTTCAATGTTTCTAACCTTGAAAATTTGGAATTTGGTGAATTGGAAGTCTTAGCTCCAAAGGAAATGACTTATAGTTTCATAAGATTGAATATTTAGATTAATACCTGGCTTTGCTGGGATCTCATGCCATTGTTTTTATAAGAAGATACAATATTATTACATTGGTTGTGGTTATTGCTAAGGGAAAGAGTTTCCACTATACAATGGGGACACGGAAGACATTTTCAGACACAGGTGACTCTCTGGTTTGTGTCTTTATAGTTTAAGGAAAATCAGAATGACCAAAAAGGCTGGACCACTGAATGCACTGACTCTTATGAGTCAAACATTAGGTTACCCAAATTTCAACCATTGAGGCTATGGCTGAGAATAAAATGAGCATGGAATGGAAATAATAAAGTAATAACTGCACATTCATGCAGCACTTACACACATTGTCTTCCTTACTTGTTAAATGTCCATGTGTGTACATTTATTTCTCCTTTCTTCCTATTTCTTCTCATTGTTTTACATAAAGATTATTAACGGTGATTAACTTAGCAATTAGTCATTAGCTTAAGGAATATTTGAATTGAGCTGGAACTCAATTTGAGGATTAATTAACGTGTCCCCAGATTGGGCAGTATGGTTGCTGAAATGTGAATCCTTTTGGGAGAAGAGAGTAAAACTATTTCTATTTAAATAAACATTTACATTTTTGTATGGAGATTTACATACGTATGGATCATATGTACAGATGCTGATTAGGAATCGGAGTGGATTGTGAGGCTGAATTTACATCCACATTTCTTTTTTGAGTGCTGACTCCCTGTTAGTTTCTACCAACAGGAAATGCAAAAGAAATAGTAGAAAGTAGGAGGGAGAGGAAGAGACACCGTCCGTCCCATTTCTTCCATCATCACCTCAACAACTGTTTTTCACATTAGCAGAGGTAACAGATTTCAGTTTCCATCTTCTTCCAATATTCCCAGATCCAGCCTCATCACCTGCTTTAGAGATACCAGTGAAAGCTGGGTAGTAAGCTGTATTCAGAGATTTTAATCCCAGCTTTTTAGGGCACCTCGTTATGGACTAGTGACAAAGCGTTAGTAGATAAACATCAGTCTGCACATCATGCATTGAGTAACACTAATCCCTAGTACTCGTGAACATGATCGCCTTCAGCAGCATTTCTTTCTTGTCCTTAGGCTTTAGCAGGAACAAGGATATCTTACTTCTTCCTCCCTTCTTGTTCTTTTCTTTTAATCAGGTTTACGTATACAGCTGTCACACCCACCCTGGGCGAAACAGGCTTAACAACCACATAACATATATTTTGGGTCTCTAAAATGGTTAAGTATTGTGTAACTTTCTCTTACATTGTATCAGAATTGGTCTGCGTAGGTTAAAGTATGTGATAAAAGTGATGACATCCACTTCTGAAAACTCACTGTGGTTTCTTTCTCAGTCTCTTTTAGATCATGCACTCTGGGGAAAGCCAATTGTTAGCCTATGAGTTGTTATTTGGAGACTTCCATTTGTCAAGGCTTTGAAGCTTTCAGTCAACATTGAGCAAGAAACTGTGGCCTTCTGCTAAAAGTCTTATGAATGAGCCAGTTTTGTCAGGTTATCTATCTGCCCCAGTCAAGCCCTCAGGTAACTTCAGCCCCAGCCAGCACCTTGACTGCAAACTTTTGAGAGATGCTTAGCTAGTACTAGCTAGCTAAGCTGGTTTCTTGATCTTCAGAAACTATGGAATATAATAAATGTTTGCTTTCTTAAGAATGCTAAGTACCAGGGTAAATTGTTACACAGCAGTAAATAGATTGTATGTCTACCTGTAAAATGGAATTTTAGTTTTCAGAATATGTCCAGTAAGCAAAATAGTATGACATTGTATAGAAATTAAGAATGTAAAGTAATTGTATTTACTTTAAATCTGTCTCTTCTCTCTCACTGTCTCACTCTCACTCTCCTCTTAGGAGGAGATTTTACAGTAGTAGACCCAAAGAAAAGGAACCTTGTAAAATTCTTAATTACTATGATATGCTATTAAAAACATTAAGCATATATTAAGTCCAGTTTTCTGAAATTAATAGGAACAGTTTGTTTCTATATAAGCAATAAAAAATTGGCAGAATTTAAAAACAGTATATTTTGAATTATAAAAATTATCTAGGAGCATTTGGTGCTATAGGTTCTCATATATTCTATCTTTAGAGTTATACTTTTCTATTTTTCTAGTCTATAACTTCCTACTAACTTCTTAGTCTTAATATCATGTTGCCTCCTTAAATTCTAAATGATTCTCTTCCATTTCCTTAAATTTAAATTTTTTTTCAATCACTTAAATTCATATTCAAGAGTTGCCTGAGTTGTATTAGGCCATTCTCGCATCACTATAAAGAAATTTTGAGACTAGAATTTATTTTTTTAAAAAAAGGTTCAATTGGCTCACAGCTATCCAGGCGGTACAGGAAGCATAGGGCCAGGACTTGTTTCTGGGGAGGCCCCAGGAAGCTCCCAATCATGGTGGAAGGTGAAGGGTAGGCAGGCATCTCGCATGGAGGGAGCATGAACAAGGAGAAGGGAAGTGCCACACTCTTCTACACAACCAGATGTTGTGTGAACTAGAGTGAGAACTCACTTTTCACCAAAGGGCTGACCCACACCATTTGTAAAGGATCCACCTTCATGACCCAGACACCTCCAACCAGGTCCTATCTTCAACACTGGGGATTACAGTTTAACATCAGATTTGGCAGGACACATATCCAAACTTTATCAATTTAATTGCTCCTTTTTTCAGTAAAATTTTCTTCGTTGTGAGGAATTACAACAGTTCTATTCTCTCAGCTGAAGTTTCTTTAGTTAACAATCCAAAGTTTTCATATATGTGTGTTTGATTTTCTTGTCTTTTCTGAAAGTGTTACCAGCTTTGGGCTATAAGCTGCAACACTGTACTAAGATTTTCAACAAAAAGATTTTAAGAAGTACTTTCATGACAAAACTAATCAGAAGAAATTGAACAATAATAGATTTTTACCTTAGTTGATATTGTTACAAGCACAAGATACACTCTGTGCCTGCTACTTCCGCAGTGCCAGTTCATAGAAGTGGTGTAATTTCTTATACATAAACTATGTTGTATAATAAAAACTCATTTGTGTGAATATGTTTCCCTTTTTACTATGTTTCCCATTTTGGAGAATAATTATATCTCAATATTATCATTAATTAGTAACTTTACCCACCTATCTGACAGTTATTTACTAGGTTAAATTCCCACATCATCTACAATGTGGACAACATTGCTTTGAATATCCCCCTAAATAAAAGCTCCTCTTAAATGAGGCTTGCATTTCAGTTAAGAAAATAAGGTATGCATCTAACTAACTACTGGTGTTACTATTATTTTCTTATTCAATATAATATATTTTGATAAATTATGGCCCTAAAGTCATTAGATGTATACCATAAAATCATTTACTGTTAATAACAAATATGTAGCCATGTCAACACTTTGGTAAGAAATTTAATTTCTCAGAGACATACCCAGCATTCTACATTTCAACACTGTCAATGTGTAGTAATAAATTATCTTGACAAAGAAGAATTTGATCCTCTTCTCTGGAACACTTATTTTTAAAAAATAGCTCCCAATCTCTTGCCCCCATCCCATTGCCTTTCTCTGCCTGTCTCCTTTTCTGTCTTTTCTCCTGTTTGTATTTGAGGATTTTCTGTCTAAACATTCTAAAATATTAAGATGGAAAATTCTTTAATTCTTCTACTAATCCTGCAGTTCACTTCTATCAGTTTACTTAAACAAATATATAAATATATTGGTTTACTATATATAACACTATATATAACATATCATACATAATAAATAAATATATAAATATAAATAGGGATTAATAAATATATATTAATAAATATATAATATATCATTATATTATATTAATTATAATATGATTTTATTTTATAGATTATAATTGTATTAATTACAATAGAATAATTACATATATTATATAATAATTTAGAATGGTGATCATTAAAAAATCTGGAAACAACAGATGCTAGAGAGGATGTGGAGAAACAGGAAGACTTTTACACTGTTGGTAGGAGTGTAAATTAGTTCAACCATTGTAGAAGACAGTATGGCGATTTCTCAAAGATCTACAAATAGAAATTCCATTTGACCCAGCAAATATAATATAATTATATTATAATATTATATTATATTATGCAACAATAATATAGTATAGTATAATGATATATTATAATGACATAATATACTACAATCTAATAATGTGATATATATTATTATATTATAAATTATAATATATAATATTTCTCATTTTTTTAATTGTAATTTAGTTCTGGGGTAAATGTGCAGATCTTGAAGGATTGTAGCATAGGTACATACAGGTTCTGGTGGTTTGCTGCATCTATCCCCTCTTCACCTGCATCAGGCATTTCTCCCAATGTTATCCCTCCCCTAACAGATCCCAGTGTGTGATGTTCCCCTCCCTGTACCCATTTGTTCTCATTGTTCAGCACCTACCTATGAGGGAGAACATGCGGTGTTTAGTTTTCTGTTCTGGTGTCAGTTTGCTGAGAATGATTGTTTCCAGATTCATCCATGTCCCTACAAAGGACATGAACTTACCCCTTTTTATGGCTGCATAGTATTCCATGGTGTATATGTATCACATTTTCTTTATCCAGTCTATCATTGATGAGCATTTGGGTTGGTTCTAGGTCTTTGCTATTGTAAACAGTGCTGCAATGAACATACATGTGCATGTGTCCTTATAATAGAATGATTTATAATCCTTTGGGTATGTACAGAGTAATGGCAGGGTCAAATGGAATTTCTATCTTTAGATCCTTGAGGAATTACCACACTGTCTTCCACAATGGTTGAACTAATTTACACTCCCACCAACAGTGTAAAGGTATTCCTATTTCTCCACATCCTCTCCGCATCTGTTATCTCCAGATTTTTTAATGATTGCCGTTCTAACTGGCATGAGATGGAGGCATCTCAATGTGGTTTTGATTTGCATTTCTCTAATGACCAGTGATGATGAGCATTTTTTCATGTTTATTGGCCTCATAAATGTCTTCTTTTGAAAAGTGTCTGTTCATATCCTTCACCCACTTTTGAATGGGTTTGTTTGTTTTTTTCTTGTAAATCTGCTTTGGATCCTTGTAGATTCTGGATATTAGCCCTTTGTCAGATAGGTGGTTGAAAACATCTTTTCCCATTCTGTTGGTTGCCAGTTCACACTAATGATTGTTTCTTTTGATGTATAGAAGCTCTGGAGTTTAATTAGATCCCCTTTGTCTATTTTGGCTTTTGCTGCCAGTGCTTTTGGTGTTTTAGTCATGAAATCCTTGCCTATGCCTGTCTTGAATGGTTTTGCCTAGGTTTTCTTCTAGGGTTTTTATGGTGTTAGGTCTTATGTTTAAGTCTTTAATCCATCTGGAGTTGATTTTAGTGTAAGGTGTCAGGATGGGGTCCAATTTCTGCTTTCTGCACATGGCTAGCCAGTTTTCCTAACACCATTTATTAAACCGGGAATCATTTCCCCATTGCTTATTTTTGTCAGGTTTGTAAAAGATCACATGGTTGTAGGTGTGTGGCGTTACTTCAGAGGACTCTGTTCTTTTCCGTTGGTCTATATCTGTTTTGGTACCAGTACAATGCTGTTTGGATTACCGTATCCTTGTAGTATAGTTTCAAGTCAGGTAGCATGATGTCTCCAGCTTTTTTTCTTTTTGCTTAGGATTGTCTTGGCTATACAGGCTCTCTTTTGGTTCCACATGAAGTTTAGGGTGTTTTTTTCCAGTTCCGTGAAGAAGGTTAACTGTAGCTTGATGGGGATAGCATTGAATCTGTAAATTACTTTGGGGAGTATTGCCATTTTCACGATATTGATTTTTTTCTAACCATGAACATGAAATGTTTTTCCATTTGTTTGTGTCCTCTCTTATTTCCTTGAGCAGTGGTTCGTAGTTCTCCTTGGAGAGGTCCTTCATATCCTTTGTTTATTGTATTCCTATGTATTTTATTCTCTTTGTAGCAGTTGTGAATGGGAGTTTGCTCATTATTTGGCTCATTGTTTGTCTGTTATTGGTGTATAGGAATCCTTGTGATTTTTGCACATTGATTTTTTATCCTGAGACTTTGCTGAGGTTGCTTATCAGCTCAAGGAGATTTTGGGCTGAGACGATGGGGTCTTCTAAATACAATACAATCATGTCATCTGCAAATTGAGAAAATTTGACTTCCTCTTTTCCTAATTGAATATGCTTTATTTATTTTTTTTACCTGATTGCTCTGGAATTTCCAATAGTATGTTGAATAGGAATGGAGAGGGAGGGCATCCTTATCTAGTGCCAGTTTTCAAAGACAGTGCTCCCAGTTTTTCCCCATTCAGTACGATATTAGCTGTGGGTTTGTCATAAATAGCTTTTGCTATTTTAAGATACATTCCATTGAAACCTAGTTTATTGAGAGTTTTTAGCATAAAGGGCTATTTAATTTTGTTGAAGACCTTCTCTATATCTATTCAGATGATCATGTGGTTTTTGTCTTTGGTTCTGCTTATGTGATGGATTATGTTTATACATCTGCATATGTTGAACCAGCCTTGCCCCCAGATGAAGCCTACTTGATCCGGATGGACAAGCTTTTTGATGTGCTGTTGCATTCAGCTTGCCAGTATTTATTGAAGATTTTTACCTCAGTGTTCATCATGGATATTGGTCTGTGTCTCTGCCCGGTTTTGGTATCAGGATGATGTTGGTCTCATAAAATGAGTCAGGGATGACTCTGTCTTTTCCTATTGTTTGGAATCATTTCAGAAGGATTGGTGCCAGCTCTTATTTGTACATATGGTAGAATATGGCTGTGAACCCATCTGGATCTGGACTTTTTTTGGTTGGTAGGCTATTAATTGCTGCCTCAACTTCAGACCTTGTTATTGGCCTATTCAGGGATTCAACTTCTTCCTGGTTTATTCTTAGGAGGGTGTAAGTGTCCAGGAATATATTCCTTTTTTTCAGATTTACTGGTTTATTTGCATAGAGTTGTTTGTAGTAATCTCTGATGGTAGCTTGTATTTCTGTGGAATCAGTGTTGATATCCCTTTTATCATTTTGCATTGAATCTGTTTGATTCTTGTCTCTTTTCTTTTTTATTAGTCTGGCTAGGAGTCTATTTTGTTGATCTTTTCAAAAAAACCAGTGCCTGGATTTACTGATGTTTTGAAGCGTTTTTGTTTCTCTAGCTTCTTCTGTTCTGCTCTTATTCAGTTATTTTTTGTCTTCTGCTAGCATCTGAGTTTTTTTGATCTTGCTCCTCTAGCTCTTTCCATTTTGACAATAGGGTGTCTATTTCAGATCTTTCCTCACTTCTTGTGTGGGCATTTATTGCTATAAATTTCTCTCTAGATATTGCTTTAAATGTGTCCCAGATATTCTGGTATGTTGTGTCTTCGTTCTCATTAGTTTTGAAGAACATCTTTATTTCTGCTTTCATCTCATTGTTTATCCAGTCAACATTCAAGAGCCAGTTGTTCAGTTTCCATGTAGTTGTGTAGTTTTGAGTGAGTTTCTTAATCCTGAATTCTAATTTGATTGCACTGTGGTCTGAGAGATTGGTTATTTCGATTTCTGTTCTTTTGCATTTGCTGAGGAATGATTTACTTCCAATTATGAAGTCAATTTTAGAGTAAGTGTGATGTGGTGCTGAGAAGAATGTATATTCCGTAGATTTGTGGTGGAGAGTTCTGTAGATGCCGATTAGGTTCACTTGGTCCAGATCTGCATTCAAGTCCTGGATATCCTTGTTGATTTTCTGTCTAGTTGATCTGTCTAATATTGACAGTGGCATGTTAAAGGCTCCCACTGTTATTGTGTGGGAGTCTAAGTCTCTTTGTAGGTCTTTAAAAACTTGCTTTATGTAGCTGGGTGCTCCTGTATTGGGTACATATATATTCAGGATAGTTAGCTTTTCTTGTTGCATTGATCCTTTTACCATTTTGTAATGCCTTTCTTTGTCTCTTTTGATCTTTGTTGGTGGAAAGTCCATTTTATCAGAGACTAGGATTGCAAGCCCTGCTTTTTTTGCTTTCCATTTGCTTAGTAAATCTTCTTTCATCCCTTTATCTATGTATCTTTGCATGTGAGATGAGTCTCCTGAATACAGCACAGTGATGGGTCTTGACTTTTTATCCAGTTTGCCAGTCTTTGTCTTTTCATGGGGAATTTAGCCCATTTACATTTAAGGTTAATATTGTTATGTGTGGATTTGATCCTGCCATTTTTTTACTGGCTGGTTGTTTTGCTCATTAGTTGATGCAGTTTCTTCATTGCATCATTGGTCTTTACCATTTTGTACATTTTTGCAGTGGCTGGTACTGGTTGTTCCTTTCCATGTTTAGTGCTTCCTTCAGGAGCTCTTGTAAGGCAGGAGCTGTGACAATTGCTGTGACAAAATCTCTCAGCAATTGCTTGTCCATAAAGGATTTTATTTCTCCTTCACTAATGAAGCTTAGTTTGGCTGGATATGAAATTCTGGGTTGAAAGTTCTTTTCTTTAAGGATGTTGAATATTGACCCTCACTCTCCTCTGGCCTGTAGGGTTTCTGCCAAGAGATCTGCTATGAGTCTGATGGGCTTCCCTTTGTGGGTGACTCGACCTTTTTCTCTGGCTGCCCTTAGCATTTTTTCCTTCATTTCAACCCTGGTGAATCTGACGATTATGTGCCTTGGAGTTGCTCTTCTTGAGGATTATCTTTGTGATGTTCTCTGTATTTCCTGGATTCGAATGTTGGCCTGCCTTGCTAAGTTTTGGAAGTTCTCCTGGATAGTATCCTGAAGAGTCTTTTCTACCTTGGATTCATTCCCTTCATCGCATTCAGGTATACCAACCAAACATAGATTAGGTCTTTTCCAATGATCTCATATTACTTGGAGGCTTTGTTCATTTCTTTTCATTCTTTTTTTTGCTAATCTTGCCTTCTTGTTTTATTTCATTGAGTTGATCTTCAATCTCTGATGTTTTTTCTTCTGCTTGATCAATTCTGCTATGAAAACTTGTTTATGCTTCACAAAGCTCTCCTGCTGTGTTTTTCAGCTCCATCAAGTCATTTATGTTCTTCTTTAAGCTGGTTATTCTAGTTAGCATTTCGTTTAACCTTTTTTCAAGGTTCTTAGTTTCTTTGAATTTGGCAGAACATGTTCCTTTAGCTCAGAGAAGTTTGTTATTACCCACCTTATGAAGCCTGTTTCTGTCAATTTATCAAATCATTCTCCATCCTGTTTTGTTCCCTTGCTTGTGAGGAGTTGTGAGCCCTTCGAGGAGGAGAGGCATTCTGGTTTTTGATGATTTCATCATTTTTGTGCTGATTTCTTCCCATCTTCATGGATTTATCTACTTTGATCTTTGAAGTTGGTGATTTTTGAATGAGGTCTCCGAGTAGACATCTTTTCTCTTGATGTTGCAGCTATTTCTTTTTGTTTTATAGTTTTTCCTTCTAACAGTCAGGCTCCTCTTGTGTAGGACTGCTGGAGGTCTACTCCAGTCCTTGCTTGCCTGGGAATCACCCATGGGGTTTGGAGCAGCAAGGATTTCTGCCTGATCTTTCTTGTGGTAGCTTCTTCTCAGAAGGTAGCCACCAGGTGTCAGCCAGAGGTCTCCTTTATGAGGCATCTTTTTGGTTATACAGGTGTCAGGGAGCTGCTTGAGGAAGCAGTCTGTCCCTTGTCTGCCTGCAGAGGTGCTGCTGGGCTGCCATGGGCTCAGTCCAGCTGCTGTGTAAGCTTCCTCTGGATTTTGTTTACACAGATGAGATTATAACCAGCTCAGCAATGGTGGACACCCTTCTCCCACCAAGCTTGACCATCTAGGATCAGACTTGAACTGATGTGCTGGTTGTGAAACTGTCAAGCGAGACGGCTTCAGTTTGCCAGTCTTTGTGCGGGTGGGACCTGCCAAGTCGTGTCACCTGTCTCCCTGCTTTCAGTTCCCCCTCTTTCTGGTGAGCGGAAAGCTCCATCCCGCAGGTGCTGTCAGTGCTAGCAAAAAACATCTGCCCAGATCTGTGCTGACAACCCATGGTGCCAGCTGGAGCTTCCACTCAGAACTGTGGTGGTAACTCATGACACTTTTCAGCCCAGCAGGGATCTCCTGGTCTGCGGGTTGCAAAGGCCACGGGAGAAGCACAATATCTAAATCGGGTGTCAAGGAGAGAAGTCCCTAATCCTCCAGCCAGTTGCACTTCCTGGGTGAGGCAGCTCCCTGCCCTGACTTGGTTTGCCCTCCTTGGGCTACACCCACTGTTCAACTAGTGCCATTGAAATGAACCTGGTACCTGGGTTGGAAATGCAGACATCACTCGCCTTCTGTGTCGCTCTTGCTGGAAACTGTGCTCCAGAACTCTTCCTATTTGGCCATCTTGACGGAATCCCTCTTTATCTTTTATTTATTATATTGTATAGCTTGATTGACAGATGAAATATTATATATTATAATATAATTATTATATATAAGATTTTTAGAGTTTTATAAATCTAAAACTCTTTTTCTCAAATAATATATGATTTTTCTACACTTTACACCAGCTCCATTAATCATTTCAAAAACCACACTTAAAGGTAATTTTCTCCCTTTCTGCCAGCAACTCTTTCCTTATCAATCATATATATATAAAAAATATTATATATTATAACATATAATTATTATATATATTATATAATAATAATCTATTCTTTTTTTGTGTATTTTATATATAATTTATTTTTATATATTATATAAAATAATTACATGTTATATATGATATGTATATATATATATGATTGGTAAGGAAAGGGTTGCTAGTAGAAAGGGAGGAAATTACCTTTAAGTGTGGTTTTGGAAATGATTAATGGAGCTGGTGTAAAGTGTAGAAAAATCATACATTATTTGAGAAAATAAGAGTTTTATATTTGAAAAAAAGGATAATAGGACTAAAAGTCATGTACTATATGATTTAGTTCATGTGACATTGTGTAAGAGAAAATTCTAGAGTGCAAAAACTAGATCAGTATTTTCCAAGGAATAGTGGTAAGTAGCAGTGAACAAGCGCAGGACAAGGGGCAGTTTTTGAGATTATGTTCTCTATCTTCATCGAGGTAGTGGTTTCATGACTGTATGTATTTGTTTAAAACCACAGGATTGAACACTAAAAAATGCATCACTGGATATGTTATACTATATATGTGTGTATGTGTATACACATATATTATATATATAAATTATATATAAAGAAAGAAAGCGAAAGAGAGGAGAGACAGAGAGAAAGAGAGAGATTTAAAGTGTTTCTGATAGTATTAATACCTAGAAATGCCAAATTCTGGCATGCCAATCATCCTCCTCTTTCTAAAATACTTTATGGTAGATTTATTAAAAATTGGAGGATTATAAAGGAAAGGTATTAAATAACGTATTTTAGTTAGACTTTTATCTCAAGTTCTCAAAAGCAAATTACATTAATGCTTGAACAGACTGCTATTCTTAAGCTTCAGGCCAGAGAGGTCTATCTTTTCCCTGGTTTAACAAAACCGAACATGAAGACTGTCTGGAAGAGAAGTTAGCTTCATCCATGAAGGAAGAGACATCATTCAAGTTAACCAGTTAATCCTATAAGAGGAAGGAGAAGAGCAGAATGGAGTACTACATCCATTTTAATAACTAGTTAAAGTGCAATTCAAGACTTACTGAACTGGTGAATGTGGCTGAACATTATTGTTTCTTAGTCTGACTTCTTAACCATTTATTTTACTTCCTGGACTCAAGCAAAGTTCTTGCCTCAGTCTCTTGAGTAGCTAAGACTATAGGCATGTACCTCAACATCCAATTAATTTTTTAAAAAATTTTATGTAGAGATGGGTCTCACTACGTTTTCCAAGCTGGTATTGAACCTCTGGCTTCAAGCGATCCTCCCACCTCAGCCTTCCAAAGTGCTAGGATTACAGGCATAAGCCACCATGCCAAGACAGTCATTTCTTTTTTTATTTCTTGCTATACAGCTAATGGTGAAGCATAGTTGATAACCAAAGATTAGTAGACTTAAGGCCATGGATTAGAATTAAAAGAAAAACGTTCTAGTAACCTTCTGATCTTTACTTCAGCTGTCATTATTATTTGTCTATAGAGGATTGAGTCACACAATCGTCATTAATCTCTGATAGTTTCTATAAGCTCAACTGTTTATATGTGAATTGTCACTTTTCAGATGATCTAAAAAATAATTCCAGAAGAGTGAATCCTTGTACGTTTCTCAGTTGTAAAAGTTCACTTATGGGGCTATCCAGCATAGATTGCACCAGAAATGATTACAGACTATCATTCAGCGTTCTGGGGATGTTTTCTTTTGAAAGGTCATTCAATGTGAGAGGTTTCTTTGTTGATATTCTGTCTCCAACACATTAATTTTGTGAATTTTACAGAGTTACTTAATCACTTTCAACTTCAAGTTCATCATTTGCAAACAGGAATTAATACCTATTTCTTAGGATTGTTTTGTGAATTGATAAAAGTAAATGCAAAATACCTATCATAATGAATAGCGTAGAGTTGTATAGAAGATACCTTCATTTAACTACACTTCACTCAGCTGAGTTTCTAGGAGCTATGCACACTTTCCCTTCTATAAATAATAGTTATAATAATTTTTAAAAATTATTAAATAAATATGTTTGCTAGTAGGATTATTTTCCAGTGTTCCCTAGCACTATTATTCCCTATAGGGGAGCTACTTAATTATCAAGAGACCATTGTGCTTACTTAAAATATTTCTTTTTCTTTTATTTATTATCATTACATAGCTTAATTGACAGATCAAAGTAGAACAAACATCAACTTATATAAAAAAATAGTAATTTATGTTAAAACTAAATTAAATATATTGAAAATATTTGGTAAAGGTGAATCACTAAAAATGACAAGTTAGAGGTAGGTGTAAATTAGTTGAACCATTACGGAATACAGTGTGGCAATTCCTCAAAGATCTAGAAATAGAAATATTGTTTGACCCAGCAATCCCATTACTGGGTAAATATCCAAAGGATTATAAATCATTCTATTATAAAGACACATGCACATGGATGTTCACTGCAGCACTGTTTACAATAGCAAAGACTTGGAACCAACCCCAATGCCCATCAATGGGAGACTGGATAAAGAAAATGTGGCACATATACACCATGGAACACTATGCAGCCATAAAAAATGATAGGTTTGTGTCCTTTGTAGGAACATGGATGAATCTGGAAACCATCATTCTCACCAAACTGACAGAAGAACAGAAAACCAAACACCCCACATGTTCTCACTCATAAGTGGGTGTTGGACAATGAGAACACATGGACACGGGGAGGGGAACATCACACACTGGGGCCTGTTGGGGGCTAGGAGGGCTAGGGAAGGATAGCAGGGGGTGGGGGAATTAGGAAGAGACAACAGTAGGAGAAATATCTAATATCTATGATGGGGGGATGGATGCAGCTAACCACCATGGCACGTGTATATCTATATAACAAATCTACACATTCTACACATGTACCCCAGAACTAAAAGTATAATGATAAAAACAAAAATAGAGTTAGGTGAAGCATTTAAAAAAGATGGGAAGATATTAATATTTAAATTTTCTAGATGGTATCGGCATTGACCTTCCAATCTAAAGAAACTGCCCATCGTATAGTAAAGGTGTGATTTATGAAAGAAAGAGATGTGAAATGTCTATTGGTGGATGCCTATTATAGGAGAGGAAATACCTCTTTTCTCGCCCATTGCTAAGTTCATGGCTGAGGCACCTGTAACAAAAGACAGATTAGCAAGAGGAAAGTATAAAAATCTGCTTTATGTAAGTTTTATGTAACACAGGAGCATGCAGACGTGAAGATTCAAAGAACAGAAAAACCTCTAACTTTTTGTGCTTGGATTTAATGAAGAGTAGACAATCTTGGGGAATTATGATCAGACAAAGGTTGTGTGATCTAATATTAATAAACTGGGGGGAACTTAGTAAAGCCTGTTCATTCAGATTTTTCTCTGTGTCCCTGTGTCTTCAGAGATAATGACATTCCTCTGGATAGGGACAGCACAGGAATGAGGCTGTTATGACCTACTTCAGGTGAAGGTCAGCCAGGTTTTATGGCTTGTTTTAGGGAAGAAGAGGGAAGGGGAAGGTAAGAGTGATCTTCCCGCTTCTTGCTTCCTGCTTCCCGCTCTGTGTTTTCCGGGAGAATGACATTCCTCTGGGTATAGTGAAAGCACAGGAATGAGGGTGTTATAACCTACTTCAGGTGAAGGCCAACAAAGTTTTATGGCTTGTTTTAGGGAAGAGAAGTGAAGGAGAAGGTGAGAGTGATCTTTCAGCTTCTACTCTTTTTCCAAATGTGATGGTGCTCTGTTTACGGGTAGTGTGTTCTGAACCCAGTCAATATTCGAAGAGAAATCCTTAACTTTATATCAACTATTTGGAGAATGAATTATATAAATGTATGATTTAAATTAAAATGGACACATGTTAAAGCATGAAATTATTTCATGAACAACAAATTTTATTTTATTATTCTCTCCTTTAGTTGGCTTTTCTTAAACAAATATGTGGTTTCATCAGAAAACTTATTTTAATACCTCATCTTAAGTAAACAAAATAACATAAAATGAAGTAAAATAAAAGGAATCAGTAAAAGAAAATAAGAAAACTTAAATACTTGGAAAAATGGAAATGTGTCACTAAGATATTTCATGTTGAGGAAAGGAAGTTAAAATTTCAACACACATCTAGGGGATAACTGAGAAGATGGAAATTGTGTTTATAATGATGTGACATCCAGGGATGGGTTCCAGGCTGAACATTCCTCAAAGGACCTGGTGAGATTGCCAGAGGTAAAGCACTCTTTGACATGTGCCAAAAGTTTAAATATTACAAGCCTCGGAGAAAAGAAAAAAAAGGCTGCAATCATTCAAGTAAAATTCCTACTGCCTCCCTAGTTGGCTTGTGTGTATTTGGAATAGATATCAGATAAATCATTTCTCTCCTTCACAGCAAGTGGGAAGATTGATATAGCTTACTCAGATTCAAGGCTAGCCCTGTGAAAAGGTGCAAGAAACTGCTCAGGGAGAGTGATCCGTGGAATACAAAATATTTTCACCTGGCCTATTCACAACTGTTAAAATATGTGGGTATGTGTGCATATAGGGTTACCAAGGTTTCCACCTTTGCCATTGAAAGCCTTTGGATTACAGCAGGCTATTTTTCTATTTCAAATAGAAAATCAACAAAGTTTTCAAAATTTGCCAGCATCCATATTGCACAGTGTATCTCATGAAATGTTGGGACATGTTTTCATAAGTTTGCTGATTGGAGGGGGTACAATTTAGCAGTGAGTACCAACATTTAACATAAAAAACATTATTTTGTATAAAAGCTTTCTTCAAGGTTTTCCTATTATACAATACCATCATACACATTGTGAAATGAAGTATGTAGCAATATGTTTATTGCTTACAAGTCCAAAAGCAACTGTAAACAACTTAAATGCTTGTCAGTAGACAAAAGGTTAAATAAATCAATGCAAAAGTAAATAATGCAGGAAGTTTTTAAAAAATAGGATACATTCACATATGATCATTGAATAAATATTCCAAAGGTAAATTAAGAGTCATAAAAGAATAGAATGAACAGTATACTTTTTCTATATAAATATTGATATGATTTGGCTGTGTCCCCACCCAAATCTCATCTTGAATTGTAACGCTCACAATTCCCCTATGTTCTGGGAGGAGCCTGGTAGGTGGCGATTGAATTGTGGAGGTGGGTCTTTTCTTTGCTGCTATTGTGATAGTGAATGAGTATCATGAGATCTGATTAAAATTAAAATTTTAATGGTAGTTTCCCTGCACAAGCTCTCTCTTTGCCTACTGTCATACACCTAAGAGGTGACTTGCTCCTCCTTGCCTTCCACTGTGATTGCGAGGCCTCCCGAGCCATGTGGAACTGTAAGAACATTAAATCTCTTTCCTTTGTAAATTGCCCTCTCTGGTGTGTCTTTATTAGCAGTGTGAAAGCAGACTAATATAAATATACTTGCAGGCATGCAATTATAGAAACATTAATTAGAGCTAATTGTCTATCTAGATATATTTCACATGTGCATAGAAATTTCTCAATGAATACACAAGAAACTGTTTTTAGTGAATATATCGGGTTAAGTAAGATGATTAATTTCATACTTCATATATACTACTCTAATAATATGGCTTTTAGAAATCATGTGGTTGTAATAGTGAATATGCCTCTCCCTATTCCTGTTATTCATACTGTTACTACCATTTAATTTTTTGTGCTATCAGAACTAATCCTATATGCCCTTCATATTTGTTTACATCAATAACCAACCATAAGAAACCCAAGACTTCCAGTACACCACTCCTTCATTGGATTTCTATTCTCAAACACTTCTGATTGGCCTCATCTATTTCTTTCTAAAGACTACAATATTCTAATGGCACCCTGCAATTCACAGTCCACAATGAGCAAATTTCCCTTTGTCTTCTCTAATTGTTCCATCATTTGGCTTTTAAACCTGGAATCAGTTTCTTCCATGAACATTGCTTCCCCTATAACCCTATCACAGGGTAGCCAGGAGAGGTTCCATATCCTTCTTGTTTCTCATTTCCATTTCTAGGCACTCAGATCTAAGTCTCTTGTCTTGTCTTGTCTTCACACTACCTCTATATTCTCCTTACTTGGTGCTGTCTTCTACTGACGATTTATTCACTCTTCTTCTTTAAGATTTTAACACCTGTCTCACTGCCATTCTGTAGCATTACTGCTTTTGTAATTAGTGGCAATTTAATTTCCACGTAAAAGTAATTTAAATATTTTAATATACTCTCTTTCACTTCCTGTACTCCAATAACATGTTCTCCAACCGACCTCAACCACTCTTGTCCCTTTTCACTTGAAATAACCAAAATCCCTGCAAGTTTTTCCTTCACTTTGTTACCTCCACCTCTTAACTTTTCATCTCACTCCCAGTGCTCTGACAATTCTTTCCCCCATTGCTATATATAAGTCACTGCTCATATAACTTGATTACCCGCACCCACCTCAAATGATCATTTCTCTAATTACTTAGAGTCCTTGTTCTTTTTAGTATAGTCACTTCCTTGCTATCCTTAAACTTTCTTTCTCTTTGATAACTTCATTGTACTTACTTGCTAAAATGCAAATCCTAATAAAATCCAACTCTCCAACTAATTTTTGCCTGCACAGCCAAATATGACTAGGAAAAATATGTACAACCAACAGGAGCTTACTATGACAATGTTAAAATTGCAACCATACACCTTAGAGCTGCTTAGCATTCTTAAGTGATTCTCTAGTTCATTCATTTGCTCACTTCCTTTATAACTTCTCCCTTTTTATTATACTTCCAATATCTTCCTGTATCTTTACTCTTACCTGATGATCTTTCATTTCCATGAAAAAAAGATGCAATCAGCAAAGTGTATTGGAATGCCACTGTCACAGGACCTGGGGTGTCACTTTGCCAGGCTAAAACTTCTGTGGCCAGCGGTGCTTTGTGCCCAAGTTTTTCTTAAGCTCACTGGACTCATTCTGGCCACTTGGCCTGGCAAGCTGCACTAGGCTTGTACTACCAGTCTGGATCCTATGCCTGCCAAGGGTTAGTATGGTTCAGAGCAGAGAGTGAGCATAGGATGCAGCTACGGCACGTAGCCAGACATGCTGGCTGTGGCAGGGTGATCAGCTACAGGTGCTGTCACAGGCACCAGCTCCCTGAGAGGCTGTGGCTGGACCAGACATACCACAAGAAGTTTCCACTGTGGGCACCAGGGAACATGGTGGCACCTGGGAGTTTGAAGATGCTAGGAACCACATAGCCCCAGAAAGGGTGTCACAGTCTTGGCTTGAGGAATTCCTAGGTCTGGGCTCCCCAAAGGACCAAAGCTCTTCTCTCTCTTTCTTCTCTCCTTCTCATTGCCTACAAGGTGGCAAGTTGGGGGAAGGAGGTGTATTTCAGCCCTGTTTGTGTTAGAGCACTTTTAGTCCCACCATTCAGCAGGTCCTGAATTCCTGTCCCACATCCAGGAAGAATGAGGTATGTGGACAACTGGAGGGTGAGCAAGGTGAAGAGGTGCTTTATTGAGCGACAGTACAGCTCTCAGAAGACCCATAGTGGGTGGCTCCTATCTGCAGGCAGGTCATCCTGACATCTCTGTAGCCCTCAGCAGAGAGGAGACCCAGAGTAGTTAGCTCCTATCCACAGGCAGGTCATCCTGATGAGTGTGCAGCTCTCAGCAGAGAGGAGACCCAAAGTGAGTAGCTCTTCTCTGCAAGAAGGTCATCCCATTATCTGCTGAAGTCTGGCTGAGTACAGGGTTTTTATGAGCTTCAGAGGGAAGGCAGTGTGGGTTGAGTGGTCCAGGGGCAACCATGGGCAAGCCTGGATAAAAGCACCATAAGTTCTCTCTCTGGTCCATGAAACTAGCAGTCTGTCCCCCAGGCTTCAGGCCATCCCTGACTTGAACGTGGAGTTTCAGCAGAGACCCACCCCTTTCTGCCTAGGAGCCTGTCTGCCTGCTGCTGCATTCGTAGCATACAGGCTCTTCCTCATGACTAGGGGCACCTGCAGGGTCATGCTGAGCCACCCTCAGCCCCTCCTTGGCTTCCCTCCCATGCTTGTTAGCATCCAAAGTCTAGAGGGGGCCAAGGTGGCCAGGGGCTGGCGTCTCAGCACCATCTCTAGCATGTGTACACCTGGCTGGGTTGTGACAGTGCCTAGGCTTGGCCACGACTTTGCTACAAAATCAGAGCTGTGAGTGGGGAGAGGCCAAACAGCTGGACCAGGCACTTCCAAGCCTGTGGGGGTAGAGGGGCTTCCCGGGTCCCTGTGACTGGCTGGTTGAAGTTGTGGGAGGACAGGGCTCTCCTCACACCAATTTGTAAGGAGGTAGGGCTCTTTCCTATTTCCGGCTCCCAATAACTTCACAGGGGGAGCAGCCCTAGCCACACCTCGCCTGTTGCAGCTGATGTCTTTGCAGCAGCCGCTCTGGAGGGGCCGCTGCTGCCATCACTGCCTGCAGACAATTGAGTATAGTTTCATATGTACCCACACTAAAAAGATGAAGGAATGATTCCGTTGCTCTTTCTAGACATTAGATTTGCCTGGGAGAGTTCCACTTACTCTCAAGTCGGTGGTGGTTTGGAAAATAACTATCTATTTTGTCTCACCTGCTTGGGAATAAAAACAACAGTTAATAATATTGGTGATTATGTTAGGATATTAAGGTTTTAATTCTTCTTCTCACACTCTTTTTTTAAATTTACTCCAACCAAGTTTTGTTTCCACCACTCTACCCAAGTAATGATTTCTACGTTGTTACATTCAGCAATAGTTCTTAGGCTACGTCTCACTGGACCTGTCAGCCTCATTTAAGAAGGTTGACCAAGTTTTTCTTTTTGAAACTCATTCCTTGCTTATCACTGGGGACAGGACTATTATTCGGTTTTTCTTCCACCTCATTGGTTTCTATTATTCAATTTCCTTGGAAAGTTCCTCCACTTCTCTCTGACAATTAAATACCAGTGTTTGCTGAGATTAGACATTTTCCTCCCCGTTTAGATGGTATGGTAGATTGATCATAAAATTCCTCTCTATTTATTTTTCTACCTGAAGCTATGTATATGCAGTGTGAGGCTGTGGTTCATGCCATCGAAGGATGTAGTCTGTTTCCCATTCCTTTCAGTCTGGGCTTTCTCTAGCAGGATGAAACAAAAGTACTACTTTGCCAGTTTTCAGTTTAGGCCTCAAGGGACCTTGCATACTTCCACTTTCTCTTTGGGAGCACAAAGGTCATCATGTGAACAAAGCTGATTTAGTTTATTGAACAAAGAATAAAAAATGTAGTTCAATTTTATCTGTGATCTCAAATGAGAGCCAAACAATTGTTAGATGTGCAAAAGAAGGCAACTTAAAATACTCAGTTCCCGGAACACCTAAGAGTTGACTTATAAACAAACAAGCCAAGATCAATTAATCCTACTTTAGATGAGCAGAATTGCTCAAGTGACCTATAGCTATGAGGTCTATATCTATAATATGCATGTATTTTTAAGTCACCAAGTTAGGTAGCAATTATTTTAATTACTTACATGTGAAGGAAGAGAGTAGTATGGCCAAATCTTTCAAACTGTTAGGCTCCTAGGAGAATAGGAAAAAATTATCTGCCTGCAATAATTCCTTCTTTTAAGAGCCATGAAATAACTAAAGAGGTTTTGCTCTGCCAGTTTCTACAACTTTTTTAACCAAGAAGGTGAAGAAAGAGATAAAAAAGGTTTGGGGCCACTGGAGATTAAAACTCAATAATAAGGTTTAAAGGCCTTGTGAACTGAAACTGAGATATCTCATCCTTTGCAATTCAATGTTTGCCTTCTAGAGAGCCTAGGGAATTTATAAAAACAGAGTAAAATAAATTCAAAAGTTATGTCAATAAGCAGAAAATGAAGAGAAGAATAAAAGTTATCTGGGTACTAGTCTTATCAGAAAAAAAGTGACTATATAAGCAATAGAAACAGTAATAGGTCATTGACACAATAAAGAGATTTGAGACTTTTTTCCCTCCCATTTTCTTTACATTCTATACCACTATTCTAAAATTATTTTTATTATTTCACATAACATATATAGAAAAATAGATGCTATCTTAGGAATTGAATGAGATTTTTCAAAAAATCAATTTGCTTTAAACTCCTTTTTCTAGTTTTCTATAAAATATAGGAATGTCTTAGATGGATCTCATTACATAATAAATTAGCATAATATTCATATCAATAAATACTTGTTAGTACAACATTTGTTAACACCTAGGAGAAAACATGGCTCTAAAGGAAGAGGGCTTGGATTTGGAAGAATAGAAGATGGAGAAAAGTCTGGAGGTTGAATAATGTTGGAGCCCAGAAATTATGCTGTGATGCAGGTAGATATTGCAAATACGGCTACCTGACCCAGTGACAGAAAGAGAGAAGTACCACAAGATGAAGTTCATATAAGGCAGTGACTTAACTTTTATATTAGTAGCAAGTGAGTAATCTGAAGGCCTCATTGTTAATACTACCTTGAATAATAAACACTATACTATGTTCTTAGGCACACTGAAAAAGAAAAGAATCATAACTGGGAAGATAAAAGCAACATAATATTTCATAGAACTCCGCCACCTCATAGGTGGTTAATATTTTCCTTGATGTTTTTTTTCTTTTTTTGAGAGGGAGTTTCACTCTTTTTGCCCAGGCTGGAGTGCAATGGCATGATCTCAGCTCACCGTAACCTCCATCTCCTAGGTTGGAGCGATTCTCCTGCCTCAGTCTCCTGAATAGCTCTGATTACAGACATGTGCCACCACACCCGACTAATTTTGTATTTTTAGTAGAGACGGGATTTTTCCATGTTGGTCAGGCTGGTCCCAAACTCCCGACCTCAGGTGATTCGCCCTCCTCGGCCTCCCAAAGTGCTGGGATTATAGATGTGAGCCACCACATCCAGCCCTCCTTGATACTTTTAACAAACTGTGTAGAGAAGATCTGTGTTTGTCTCATTCCTCCCAGATAAGAAAGCCATATACAAAGCTTTTTATCATTCAAAAGAACGTATGTCAAATATAGCACTAGAAGCATCTTTATTTGAACACTCTACCTCATGAGAAGTACAAATAATTCCCCTATCTCTATTTTAGTTGAGTGGATTATCCTAACATTCAAGATGCATGTTTTCTTTTAAAGGAGGGTGATGAAATGATGTTTTGATAGCAAGACCAAAAATCTTGAATTAGATAAACTATTTTCTCAACATGGTACATGCTGATTTTATAACAATATATAAGTGAATTCTATCTATTAACAGAATTTGGTTAGCCGACGACACAGATGTGTGGTATAACATTAACAAAGACATTTGGGAATTATTCTTGTTTTAGTAATTTAGTAAGTTGATAGTGAGCGCTGAAAGCTGTGGTCTGCACTTTGTTATGATATTTTGCCATTCCATCTAGGAATAAACTCAGTCTTTTCTGACGGCTTTAGCACTGGTATGTTCATTTAAATTTAAGACGTTCTGAAATCAAACAAGCATCTAAACAGCAGTAAAATCCAACCATAAAAAATTGAATTCCCTGACTGACAAAACTGAAGCAACTGTGACATCTGAAGGGAACACATGTCCTTAGATCATTGATGACTTTCACTTCAAAATGCTGATTTTTCAGTGTCATGATAAATATATCCAAAATAAAATATTACCTACAGGATGTTTCCATAGTTTTGTTCTCTTATGTTGTATTAGTTTCCTTCCTTTTTATTTGAATAAAATGGTTCATCAAAGGACTAACTCAGGGAGAAATAAAAAGAAAAGCAGTTGAATCTAATATTTTCATGGATTTTAAAAATAGGCTTATACTTTGATCATTGCTCATTAGATCAAAGAGTACTTGGTACTCTTTGAAGGGAAACATATTGTAGTATATAGCAAATTCAATTTACAAGTTCGTTATGAAAAAACGAAAGCAAAAATCCACTTCTACTGTGAAGTAAATGCATTCATATAAAACAAGCACAGATTTTATATATATATATAAAACACATATATATATGTATACACACACACACACACACACACACACACACACATCTTAGCTTGCAATATAAAGTAGAATGTATTTTATTTCTCTTCTGTGTCCGGGATGTATGTATAACAAAATATTCAGGGTTAGTGGTGAAACAAGAAATTGGGATTCTTTATTTGTACAATTTCATACACCTATTTCATTAGAAACACATACATATCTATGGACATATTTAAATCCTCCTTTAAGCTATTGATGGAAAGCATTTTAGATACAGTTTAAATATAGTTCATCTAGTCCATCTCTGGATGATAATCTTATTGGCCATTGGGTTGCCAGTGATGGTCTTTGTTAGGTATTTTGCTTTAGTAAATAATATTCACTAATATATATATTTACTGGGAATTTTTTGTCCCAGTGCATTAAAATTTTGCTTTATGGTTTTCTTAGGGATCCTCCTAGTAGAGAGAGAGAGAGAGAGAGAGAGAGAGAGTGTGTGTGTGTTATACAGTATATATAGTATACATATATAACATAGTATACATAATATTGTATGTGTGTATATAGTGTCTATAATAGTATATACAGTGTGTGTGTGTATAGCCAAGTGCTACAAGCACCATTAAAGACCCATAGTTGTCTTTTTCCCCTTTGTCTATCTAGACATTGATAATTTAGAATGGCTTTAATATTAGTTGAAAAGACACAATGATGTCATCTACTGCTTTGTTTATTTGAATTTAAAGAGAACTTAGATGTTTCTTAATGTTGTGACATTTAACTTGATTTGTATTACTGTCTTTAAAACTTCTAGAGAAATTTAAAAATTATTCTTTTTTCTTCTAACGAATTTTTATTCACATCTAGGTGTTATTTTTGTGTGAAGTGACCTTTTAGCATATTTTTATCATTATCTTTTGACTCTACAATTTACTAAGAGAAGATGATGGACTGTATGTGGCATAATTGCTTATTAATATGATTTAATTAGTACTTCTGCCTGCCTTAAATGTTCTATTACACTAAAAGAAATAAAAGCACACATAAACAGATAATATGTATTTTTTTCTTTTTTAAAATTATACTTTAAGTTCTGGGGTACATGTGTAGATCGTCCAGAATTTTTGCATATGTATACACATATCATGGTGGCTTGCTGCATCCATCTCCCCGTCATCTACATTAGGTATTTCTCCTAATGTTATCTCTCCCCAGTCCTCCCAGGCCCTGCTATCCCTCCCCTAGGCCTCCCATCACCCAACAGACTCAGGTGTGTGATGTTTCCCTCTCTGTGTCCATGTGTTCCTATTGTTCAATACCCACTTATGAGTGAGAACATGCAGTGTTTGTTTTTTCTGTTCTTGTATCAGTTTGCTGAGAATGATGGTTTCCAGCTTCATCCATGAAGCTGCATTTTATAGACAGTTGTCAAAAATATTGGAAACAATAAGAAATAAAGCAATGATCAAGAACAAACTTATGATCCAAAACTCAAGCAAGTGTTGGAAAAAACGTAGATAAATTGAAAGACTTATGTGTTGTTTTGCAGCATGTGAAATGGTGTCACTACTCTGAAAAACAGTTTGACAATTTCTTAAAATGTTAAACATAGAGTTACCCTATGACCCAGCTATTTCACTCTTAAAGGAATACCTAAGACTGAGTAAATGGTAAAGAAAAAATATTTATTTTGACTCGTATTTCTGAGGCTGCATAAACATGACAGTAGCATCAGCTTGGCTTCTGTTGTGGGCCTCGAGAAGCTTATAATCATTGCAGAAGGTGAAAAAGGAGCAGGCATATCACATGGCAAGAGACTGCACAAGAAGTGAACAGGAGAAGGTTCCAGCCTCCTTTAAACAATAAGCTTTCAAGTAAACTAACAGAGCAAGAGCTCACTCATCACCAAGGAGATGATGCTAAACCATTCATGAAGGATCTGCCCCCCATGATCTGACACCTGTCACCAGGTCCCAACTCCAACATTGAAATTTCAAGTAAACAAACATCCATACTACATCATGCATGAATGCTCACAGAATTATTCGTTATACCAAACACCGGAAGAAACCAAAATGTCCATCAGTTGATGAGTAATTAAACAATATGTAGTATCTTTATGCCATGTAAGATTGACAATGAAAAGAAATGAAGTGCTAATACATGCTACAACATGAACAAACCTAAAAATATTATAAATTAAAGGAGTCACAAAGGAGCACCTATTTTATGATTTCATTTATGTGAATGGTCTAAAATAGGCACGTCTATAGACAGCAAGTATATTAATGCTTTGCTAAGGCTGGAAGAGAAGGATATGAAAGGTATTCGGGAGTTAATGCTAAAGTCTATGAGGTTTCTTTCTGAGGTGATGCAAATGTTCTAAAATTAAACAATGTAGTTACACAATATTTTGTAGTTGTCCTGTGGATGTCAGGATAAACCTCCCACTGTAAATCAGTTTGTATGTTAAGACTGGACGCAACAGATATGAAAAGCCTATATTTTAAATCTATGACAGTTCATAAATATTTTGGGACTCTCCAGGGAGAGCAGGGCTGGCACAAGCCAGTCCAGATGACAAAAGTGAAAAGAGATACATGGCTTTGGCTTTTAATGTAGCTAGGAAGCAGGGTCAGAGTGAAAGTTCTTGGTCATGGGACAGGATTTGCATGGTTTGAACTGTGAACAGGTGCTGAGGAAGAGAGGGTGAGGAATATCTTATTGCATTGCCTAGATATGGGGCAAAAGAAGAAGGGAGAAAAGGGAACGGGATAGAGATTAAAAGCTTAAGACGAAACATGTAAAATGATGCAGTCTTCCTCTTTATTACACACAACCCTGTAAATGTACTAGAAACCACTGAATTATACTTTTAAAATAGGTAAATTTTATAAATATGAATGTTATGGCTCAATAATGCTATTTAAATAAAAATCTGAAAAACACAAAATGTTGGTTATTATATGGAGCAAACAGAAATATCACAAATTACTGATATGAATATTTAATAATAAAATCACTTTGGAAAAAGTTTTTGACATTTACTTTAAATACCAGTTACTGGTTTAGCAAGCAATTCTACTTTTAGATATTTTAATCTATGAAGAATAAATACTGTTTTCTATCAAAAGCTCATGGAAGACTGTTCATAGAAGCTTTATACGTAATATACAAAAAGTTCAAACAACCTATCAACACAGGAATATATACACAAGCTGTGGTATGTGGATCCAATGCAATGCTACTCAGCAGCAAAATGGAACAGAATACTGCTACCTACAATGACGTGGAAGAATCTCATGGGTATTATGCTGCATTAAAAAAACTAGACATAAAAGAGTTGTAAGAGTCCATTTCTGTTACGTTATCAAACCGGCAAAAGTAATCCATAGTGAAAAAAAGTGACTGCCTCTTTTACAGGGAAGGGCCCATTAGGGCCACGAGAGAAGTGTCCTGGGTTAATAAAAATGTTCTATAGCTTGCTAGGTCTTTGGGTTCAATAACTGTATTTATTTGCCAAAATTATATAGCTTAGATATTTGAAATGTAATGTACATTGCTTTTACCTCAAAAGAGACTATAAAATAATAATAAGTTGGGAAGCTTGGGGTTGGAGTAGACATTGATGAATCAAAAATTATAGAGTAATGATTTTCTGAGTCTAGGTGATTCATACATGGGGTTTTATTATAATATTTGATTCACTTTGTATGGGTTTGAAAGTTTTCATAACCAAAAGGTTTTTTAAGAGTTTCATGGGCAAAGATGGTGACAATTCCTGAAAAATCATAAAAAGTGATGTGTAGAGCAGTTCTGTTTGGCTAAAAATGTTTAATTATAGTGAATGAGAGGCTTTATCATTGCAGTAGAAAGCTACAAACAAGGTTAAGCACTTGATGACGAGAGCTAATTGAGATAATGTTGTAATAATGTATATCTAAAATGATTGATGCATTTGAAAAGAGGTACAGGATTCTCTTAAATATATGATTTATGGTCATGACATGTTTTAGTTTATGCCTCTACCTATCTTTGCATGTTTCAGATCTATTTAACTTGTTTTGCTATTTCTAATTGCATACACTTATGAAATACTTAGGATTTCAGTTTTTAATTCTTAAGTCTATGAACTGTCATAGATTTAAAATATCAAATGTTTTACTCATGCATATATACATAAAGTTGTGCCTTTAGGCATTGGCAAAAATATGACCCATGATATCTGTTTTGCTCAATTCTTTTTGAAATTTTTAGTTATGTGCATTATTCAGGATTATAGCATAAATGCAATGCATATTTAAGGCTTGTTCTGAATTTCTAATTCCCAGGTCAATTCTATACTAAAATATATTATCTTGTTTTCATGTTAAAAGGTAACAACAATATTTGAAATGTCAATATCATGCCTCATGGGAAGATGTTAAGGAATGATTGCTTTGGAAAACTTAACCTTTCGTAAATTCAGATGTTTTAATATTTGATTCCATATATTTTACTCGAAAGTTACATAAATATGTTTCTGACTACAATGTAGATGTAAATATGTGTTCTACAATTGAAACCTGGCATTTTATGCAACTGCATGTATAATATTATTCTTCTTATTGTTACTACCATTTTATATTATTTTTGAAAGACTAGTGATCAAATGAGAAGTGTTAGATGAAATTATCTCATTTATTTAGACTTGGGTATAACCTTCAGTTCTTCCTCAGATCATCCATCAAAATAATCAATACAAATTTCCATAACTTTTCATTCCAAGGAGATTGATAAATAGAATCAAAATAATACCAGACCTTAAAGTCATAACACATGGAGACCAGATAGCACAGTTGATTCATCAAATTTGACAATGTGTAGTCAAAAAATTTGCAAACAGGCCTTCAGATTTCGTTTTAAATAATAGAGAATAGGATGATAGTTTTTAAATGTTAAAAGCAAGGATGAGGGTAACTATGTTAGTAAATGTCAGGACACACTCCAACTGGAACAGAGAAAAAATCTTAAGAAAACATAGATTCTCATTTTCACTTGTCCACAACTTCTCACTTTATTCTTACTTCCCACCACTCATTCTCAAAGGTCCTGCTCCACCAGTCTGACAGGGTTAAAATATTTGTAAGTTTTAGGTCATCTTTGTGTTTGGACATGGTGAATGAAATAAGCTTGTGAAACAAGCAAATCTTACAAAATATTAAAGAATAGAATTAAACCCCGGTCGAAACTGGCAATCCTATAACTGACTGCTTTTCTTTAAAATATTTTTCTTTATATTGAATAAAGATGCAGAAGTGCAGATCACTGTGCCAAATTCAAAAATAAACCCAGAGTTTTGCGTGTTCCTTACAAGACTCCTCCACCTTCCCCCACAAGCTCATACGATCACCACGAAAATTGTATGGGCCAGCATCAGGATAATCCTGCCATGTACCCATTTATTTTTCTATCAGTCTGAATAAGAAGCCCAAGAAACCCTGACACATCTCCACAGGGCTTGGGGCATCCCCCTTCATGACTTCCTATGACCTCTTTTCAAATCTCAAAATTATTCCAATTTTATTGTCTACAACTCACAGTCATTCATTAGAACAATCTCACACAATTTTTAATCCCACATTATCCTTTAATCTATGTCCTTGTTTGGCAAATCCCTACACTGCTCAAATCCAGTGTTTATCTATCCCATCTCTGTACTGTCTGCATGGTTGAAACACACTTCTATCAGCATACAAATAGTCTAAAATTTATGCTAGGAGAAATAGTGTAAAACCTGCTGTACACATTGCAACCTTCCTAGGTATTAATTTATAATCCTTTTCTCTTAACACCACCAAATGTTCTTGAAAGAGTTGTCTGAGCTCATGCTTCCAAACTCTTCTGCAACTTTTTCTTACTGAACTTTCACATCAGGGTTCTCTCCATTCATTTCTTAGCTCTTGTCGATATTTCCTAACAATTCCTAATAATGACCTAATAATATGACCAATATTTCCTAATAATTCCTAATAATGACCAGTATTTCCTAATAATGACCTAATAATTCACCACTGGAGTTGGCACCATGCCACAGCACCACAGCATGGTGCTAAATGCAGTGGTGAATGATTACATCATCTAGGGTTATCAGTAGACACTGAAAAAGTCAAGCCTACCCTTTTTCTTAAAACGTTTCTTTACATAGCTTTTGGGAAACTACTCTCTCAGTTTCCTGACCACAGTGGCTGCTCCTTCTTAAATATTATTATTATTATTTCGCTGACTTTGCTTCATCACTATGATGTTTCTGAACTCGGACCACAGATGTTCTCGCCTCTCTCTTTATTCACACCTTTGGAGTTTCTATCCAGTACTTCACTTTAAATATCCTCTTTGTGCAATGACTCACATATTATAGCCACCTCTCCCTTGAACTTCAGCTGTATATATACTTGCCTACTTGATATCTCTATTTTGATGTTCACTAGGTATCTCTAACTTAAGAAATGCTCCTGAAACAATTTTTTACTTCCTACCTCCAAATATGTTCCCTCTACATTCTTAACTACCTCAGCAAAGGAATACTTCATCCTTCTAGTTACGTAGGACAGGCAATTGGGAGTCGTCCAAAACTACACTTTCTCCCATATCTCACATACCATCTGTCTACTGCTGATGTTACCTTTAAAATATGCCCCAGGTCTGAAGCTTTCTTACGCATCTTCCTCTATCATCCCAAACCACCATCATCTCCTGTTTGGATTAAAACATTCACTTCCTAATTGACACCCCCTCACACACACGCTTCTTTCTTCTCTCTACCACAAGTCACTCTTAGCACAGCAGCAAGATTGAACTTGGTAGATTCTAAGCAAATTATATCACCTCAGTGTTTAAATCTCCCCAGTGGCATCTCATTTCATTGAAAGTAAAAGCCAGTGTCCTTAAACCTTTTCCTTTTTGTCCCGAAACACTTGGTGGCAATTGGGGTTGCAGTGTTTACACTGAGGTAAGTTTACTGTGAAATATCTTGCTTTTATTATTTTCCCATCACTCTAGTGTATTGACTTTGGAAACAAAAGACATCATTCTGTTTATAGAATTCTATTTTTAGCGGTGGTATTTACATTTACAAAATAGTAATTCTGGATCACTGAAAATGTCAAATCCTAGAAAACGCAGCGTTCCTACCCATGATGGTAACCTTGTTATCAGTTGTTGGCCAAAGATTAATTTGATGAATCTGATTTTTCCAAAATAGACGATTCTGATTATTCAGACAATTCTGATGTTAGTTCTGTTTAGAAATAACTTCAAAACAGTTTTTATATTTTATTTTCACATTGAAAATCAGTCAGATTTGCTTCAGCCTCGAAGAGTCTGTTTACGTAAAATTAAATGAGCACCTACAGTAAGCTGCACTTTCTTTTCCTAAACAAGAAAAAGGTTAAAATGTCTTACAAGTTTTATATATTTGAGAGAGAGAGAGAGAGAGAGAAAAAGAGAGAGAGAAAGTCTTGTTCTGTCACCTCACCCAGGCTGGAGTACAGTGGCACAATCTCGGCCCACTGCAATAACTGCCTCCCAGGTTCAAGCGATTCTGGTGCCTCAGTCTCCTGAGTAGATGGGATTACAGGTGCTTGCCACCACGCCTGGCTAACTTTTGGTATTTTTAGTAGAGACTGGGTTTTGCTATGTTGGCCTGGCTGGTCTCAAACTCCTGGAGTCAAGTGATCTGCCTACCTTAGTTTCTCAAAGTGCTGGGATGACAGGTTTGAGCCATAGGTCCAGACCTGCAAGTTCTATATTATGTGGACCCTCACTTCTATTCTGACCTCACTTGGTAATTCCTTCATCTTTGCTCGCTGGATTGTACCCACACTGACTTCTCTGAATTTACATGAGCTTCACTAGCACTTCTCTCCTTTGCATTTGTGCTTTATCAGAAATACTACTTTCTGTCACTCTTGTTTTCTATGTTTCTGTTCAAACAACACTTTAACATTGATTTTTTTTCTCTTACATTATAATATAGGAACCCATTCCTTTATTCCTTATTCACATATCTTACCTTTATTTTCTCCATAATAGTTACTACTGAGAGATACATATGTGTTTAATTATTTATTTTTTGTATTTTTGTCTTGTCTCAGATGTAAACCAATTAAAGGAAGAATCTTAATTTTATTCATTACTAAATTCACCGCACTTCCAAAGGTGCATGACCTGTAGTAACATGCAATAATTACTTGCACAAATGTGCAGTGCCTTAGGTCAGGGTTATAATACGTGAGTAATGCAAATTGATGAGAGAGAAAAATGCAGGGGATGAAAAATAAGGGTAAAGGAAGAAGTAAGCAACTGTCAAGTTATACAGACAGCACTTAAAATATAAAAGCAAATAAAAAATTTTAGTATCAGAAAACCTAGTTTCAGATTACAGCTTTCCCACTTGGAGGATATATTCCCTTGAACAAATGACTTAAATTATTTGTGTCTCAATTTCCATGATTGATAAACAGGTAGAGTAGCTATCTCATTACATTCTAAATATTAAATGCAATAACACTTAAAAATGTTCACCAACATGGTAGCATATAGTAAGTAAACATTCAGTGGTAGTTGAAAAACACAATAACATTAAAATAAATCAGAAATCAAATTGCATAACCACTTCCATATTTCAAAAATCTTTTTAGGATTAGCCATATCCTTTGAAAGATAAGGAATATTTTTGTTCTCTTCTTTCTCCCATAACTTGCAGAATTATAGTAATATGATTGCTCACCTTATGAATAAAATGTATCAGCTAAACGTAATGTGATTATAGAGAGAGCAGAGGTGTGTGTGTGTGCATGTGTGCGTGTGTGTGTGTGTGTGTCAAACAGAGCTTTGTATCAATCACAGCTATTTCACGTAATGTCCTAAAGCCCCAGTTTTCTTATTAATCTAAAATAGTAATAATAGTACTGCATCGTACGGCCCTTATGAGGTGTTTTACTTTTCTATTGCTGTGTAACAAATTCCTTCAAACTTATTGTTTAAAAGCAAGAAAAGTTTATCATCTTACAGTTTCTGTCAGTCAGAAGTCTGGGCATTGTGTAGGAGTTCTCTGTTCTTTTCTCAAAAATCTGAAATGAAGATGTTGACTAGGGCTGCAGTTTTCATCTGACCCTCTTCTTTCTCTTCCAGTCTCGTTCAGGTTGTTGGCAGAATCCAGTTTCTGGCAGTTGTAGGCCTGAAGTGTCTCTCTTCTTACTGGATTGTCACCTGGGGTTCACAGTTCCTAAGAACTTACCCTCAAGGTCTAGCATGAACCCCCTGCATAGACAACGTAGAACATGCCTGTTTGTTTCCACCTAGTTCAGCAGGAGAATGTTTGTTGCTGTTTCTTTCAAGAGCTCCACTGACTAAGTCCTGCCTACCCAGGATAATCTCCCTTTTGATTAACTCAGTCAACTGGTTAGGGACCTTAATGACATCTACAAAATCTAATTTACCGTATAAGGTAACATAATCATAGGGCTGGTACCTATTGTTTTCATAAGTCCCATTTACCCTCAAGCAGAGGGAATTCTATAAGGACATGAGTTATGGGGGGGGTTATCTTAGAATTGTCTACCATATGATAATTAAAAGATTTATTGTATATGAAGCTTTTCCCTTATGTCTTATTAACTGTGGTGGTCAATAAAACAACTTTGTTATTATTTTCCTATTTTCAGATACTAAATATACAATATAGTAATATTTTGGGGACTGGTTTGTACTTTATGATACTTGCAATTTAGAAAAAATTACTGATTACAGATATCACACAAAAGTATTCTCACTTCTTAAATTAGAGCGGACACTGATAAAATGTGCAAAATTCTTATTCTGCTTTACCTTCATTTTAACTCAGTATTTCTTCACTTGAGCAATTTGCTCATCACATTCCCTAGGGGACTGAGAAAATTGTACTTGTACAGTGTTGCAAAAGGAAACTTCTATGGCCTTCAAGTACAAGCTATGATATTTATTATCACATCAATGTTCTGGCAGTGTTGCTTGTAAGTAGATATACTGATTTAATCTTAAGATCAGTCAGGTGAGCTCAGTTTTACCTTGGGCTATCAGATAAGGAATGCATCTCACTTTTCCAGTGCTTTTGAATCCAAGCTCATTGAAGAAAAAATTCATATTTACAGCAATTTTCAACCAATATTACTCTGCTTCCTTGGCCAATGTAATTGAACAAAAACCTAAATTTAAATTGAAATTATTCTCATCTACATCAGCTGTGAAATTTTTTTAGATAAAGACGAAAATTACTAATTCAACATCTAAGCTATTTACTAACTTATCTATGGACATGAAAAGATTGTAATATATAACTTCTCTTATCAGGTGCTCAATTGTTTCTTTTTTCTTATATCAGCACTTTATTCAACATTGTTAACAATATATTAATACTATATGATAAAGTCTGAAAACTATAAAAATACTTAAAGGTAGACTATCATATTGTGCCTAAACTAGTATTATATTAAGATATTTCTAATGTAAAATATAATAAATTTAACAAAACAGGACCATATGGAAAGATTACAAAGTAAACAGACCAATCTCTGCAAGTGGCACATACAATTAGGGTAAAAAAGAATACTGTGTTCTTGTTTGAGTAATGCATCTGGTCAAGGGGCTAGCCTCCCAGCTCTAGGTAACGATCTACCTGAGGCTCTGTGCACCATCCCAAACTCACTGCCACGTACTTTCATTCTTCACTCTTACAGCCACATAATTACTCCATCTAGGGTAAACCATTTCTCAAGATATGGCACCAAGATAATTCTTGTCTAAAAACAAAAATAAAAAAACCATCAGCCTTTATTCGTTCACCATATTTAGTTTCAGAGGAATTTTGCTGTTAGTTTTCATAACATTCTCTATCCTAAACTCAGGAATAAGTTTATTCTTGTGTAAAATTTCCAGCCCTTCCCTTAAGAACTAGATATATTCACCAGACCCAAACATTGAATATCTGTTCCCTGAATTTTTGTGCCCCCATTTTAGTGTGTTTCATGAAACACTCTCTTAAGAGACCTTCATATGTTGAAAAACAGCAGAACCATCACCGTATTTCTCAAATACTATACTTCTTTCCATTATGTGCAAATATATTTGATGGTTGCTTTTTGTATATTTAATTTTCTAGTTGTGCCTCTACTTAAACGTATTTTCCTGTCATCTGAAGCCAATGTTATAGTAGCCTAATCTCAAAACTAAATACTTAATAATTGATAGCCATCTATTTGTAAAATACCTATATATTTTTATAACATTAAAAAAAAGTTTGGAAGACCTATGAGAATGTGACAGTAAGTCATTTCTTTTATATTATTTCAAGATTGCTTCTTTGCTTGTTCAAGCCTACATAATGAAATATTTCTTCATAATTACTCATAATTGTCAATCTTACTTCATGACATATCCAAAAATGCCCACAAATATTTGAAATTTTTTTAGATTTGCAATTATCAGCAAGAGTTTCTAAGTAAAATTTAAACCAAAAAGTCAAGTGACTTGAAAAGACAGGATATTTAAAACACACTTTTCTTCTTTCAGTAATAATTTTTCCTTTTTGAGCCTTTATAAAAAAAAAATCTACTTTGTCAATTTTATTGAACAATAAACTCATATAAAAACATAAATACATCAAAACTGCGGAGTGAGCATGCTTTGAAATATACATCTAGAATGTTTTTAAAGTGAAACAAAAATTACTTGAAATCTAAAAGTCTATCATGAACCTTTGCTCATTTTCTACTCAATGACCAAAGATAGTCACAGCCTACTTCTAATGCCATAAAGTAATTTGGTTTATTTTTTAATAAAATAAAATTAAAAATTTCACCTTTATATAAGTGAAATGCAGTACATTCACTTATTTATGGCTTCTTTCAATCAATAGATGTTTGTGACATATAATTGTTCTGTCTTCATACTTATTGATTTATAATAACATTCTTCTTTATTAATATATTACAAAGCATTTATTCATTCTAATAGTCATAGAAAGTTAATTTATTTTTGTTCATTTTTGTTTATTAAAAGGAGTGTTGCTATGAACAGCTTGTATATGTCTTTTCTTGTGTGACAGGGATTGGGATCCTTTGTTTTTGTTGGTTTTCAAATGAATACAATGGACCTGGCACAAATGTTGAACTGCAGTATCTCCACTATAATCAATCAGGTGACAGCACATACAAGGTTTTGTTTCTGGGATATCTACTCTAGAACTTGATCTATTTTTCTATCCTTGTGCAAATAGCACACTGTCCAATGTATCCCACTGAAAAAGGCTTGATATAATAAGATTAATCTTTCAGTCACATTCTACTTCTAAATTGCCCATATTTCCATGTCTTAAATAATAGAATCACCTTGTTGACTTCTAAAGAAATAAAAGTAACTAATATTTTGGATGAAATTGCTTTGAATGGGTGGATAAACTTAGAAATAATTGATATTTTTACAATGTTAGTTTTGCAAATCATGGACACAGCATATTCCACCCTTTATTTAGTTCTTTAATTTGTTTGTATAATAGATTGTATGTTTTAGTGTGGGGATTATACATGTTTTAAAATTCTAATTTTTTATGTGTTCAGTATTATTTTAAATAACCTATTTTTGTTTTCTGTGTGCAATTAGAGTTTTTTCTTTTTAAACTTTTAAACATGTAGTGATTTTTAAAAACTGACTAAATTTAACCACATTACATGCAAAAAAAAAACGTTTTTTCTCTTATAGGAAGCCATCACTCTTCTCCCTACCTTCTTCTCTATCTTCCAGTCTCTTATAATTGTAGTTTTATTTTGTTCTTTTTAATCCTGTGTCTTTTAGTTTCACTTATTTATTTATTTATTCTTATCGTACTAGTTAGAACCTCTAGTACAGTATTGGATAGAAGTGGTGACTGAGGGTTTCATTGTGCTATTTCTGATGTCAGGGGAAAGTCTTCACATAATTCATTATTTACCATGATTTCACTCGAGGAATTTACAGATATTATTTATAAAATTCAAGGATGTCTACATACTTATGCTTTTTATACTTTTGTGTACTTTTTTTAAAAGTCTGAGCTAGGCTTAGTAATTCGTTTCTAGTTAGTAGAATAAGGTAAATGCAATGGAGTATGACTTGGATACCAGATAATAAAAGGTCACTTTACTTTCTCTTGTATTGCTTGCTCTAGGGGAGGCCAGCTGCCTTGGTGTGAGACATCCCACAGAGAGATCCATATGGTAAGAAACTGAGGCCTCCAGCCAACAGCCAGTGAGGAACTGAGGCCTGCCAAAGCCCATGTGAATGAACTTGGAAGAGGATTTCCAACCTTAGTAAAGCCTTGGGATGACTGCAGTCCTGGCCAACAACCTGACTACAACTTCCCAAGAGGCAGTAAGCCAAGCCACCCAGCAAAGCTGTTTCTAGATTCCTGACCCTTAGAAACTATGTGAGATAGTGAATTTTTATTGTTTTAAGCTGCCAAATTTGGAATAAATTTGTCAGGTAGCAATAGATAACTAATGCAATTAAATTATCTTCTTTTTGTAGTTTTCTAAGTTATTTCATCAAAAGTTACTCTAAATTTCTTGAGATAATTTCATTCAATCTCTCTTTTAGAATAAGTCGATGATTTTAACTGAGTGTGTTCACCTTGCCTGTCATGATGACATTTCACTTTCATCTATATGTATTTGCTACATGGATATCAGTTTCATCCCTTAAGCTAGGTAGCTTATCTCTTTGGGGACCAGTACCTTCTAATGTACATCCACTGTCCTTAGCATTCTAAGAAATTTATAAATATTTGATGACATGGTATGAATAAGCATGAGAAAATCAGAATGATTAAACGTAAATCATTTAATTAGTAAATTTGAATTTACTAATTCAAAAAGTAAACAGAATCATCATCTCTTTGAGCTCTATTACAAAAAGTTTTTAACTCTAGATTTCCATACAAAAAAGGAAATACATATTCTTTTAAATGCAACAAGTTCATTTCATCGTCAGGCAAACATTTAAACATATTCTTTAAAACCTTTTTATCACTGAGTTATTTAATGCATCTAAAATCTATTTTTGTGTTATAAAATAAAAATTCTGGATATTAATAAATTGTTTAAATGTCAACTTCTCAATTAAGAAAATAATGAACATTATTGGTTGGCTTTGCCACTGAACCCATGAGTAATATTTTTTTAAAGCTACTTTCTGAACACCACTTAAAAGGCAAATATACATAAAGGGTAATACAGCTGTCATAAATCAAGAAGAAAAAACAAATGATGAACAACTCAATATGAGAATGAGCAAAGAATATAAACTAATCATTCAAAATAGAGAATACTAAACCTTTACAAAAGCATCTAAAGATGGCATCCAACTTCACTAACAAGAAGGGAAAAATTGAAATGAAAATTAAAACTACAATACAGTAGCATTTCTATGAGAAAGAAAGTTGAATTTTTGTGATACACTGTGCTTTCAAAGACATATAAAAATGTATTCATGCATTGTGAGAGGAAGGAAACGTTAGCAATATCTCTCAACATTAAAAAGTGCTTACATCTTTTGGGGCAGCATTTTCCTTATAAACCTATATACAAAGGTACTCTTCACTTCATTGTTTGTAATAGCCCCATACTGAAAACTACCTACATGTCCATCAGTTAGGACCTCATTAATTAAATTATTGAATAATCAACCGCAAAAAGAAGTCATACGGAGCCATTTAAAAACACAAAGCCACTTTAAAGGTAATAACAATAAACAATATTCAAAATACTTCCTTAGAAAGAAAAAAACTAAAAGAAATAATGAATAATTTGGATAATATTATATGATCTTGAAACGTGGCCACCATTAATCTCACAAACCCCTCATTCTTGTACATGCATGCCAGTTCTCCCATCAGGAGAATGGGGTCTCTTTCCCTTTTCATGAATCTGGGCTGGTTTCATGCCTCACTTTCATTCAAAGAATGTGAAGAAATTAATGCTATAAGGTTAGTCCCTAAGAAATCTGGCAGCTTCTACTTTTTATCAGCAGCTAGATGCCATCATGGGAAGAAACTCACCAAGCTACTCTATTAAATAGTGAGGGGCCACTAAGAGGAAAGCTCTGGAGGATGACAGGCCATCACAGATAAATGTGGACATGTGACCTCAGTAAGGAAATAAGGAAATTCATGTACCATGTGGAACAGAATAGTGTTCTGTCACTTCAACCCATAGACTTGTGAGAAATAATAAATTATTGTTATTTTAAATCAAGTTTTGAGGTGATTAGATAACTGAAAAATTAATATCTGGAGATGTAATTCTGCTATGTTGGAAACATAAAATTATAGCATTAGTTTTGGGACTGACTGGTGAAAAAAGACTTAAAGTACAATGAGTGAATTACCATTACAAACTTCCTCAGCTAATTTGCAGATCTGACTGAGAATTTCAGGTAGAATGCCTTGGCTTTTCTTAGTGGTTACTCATAAGATACTGCAAAAAAAATGAAATAAAGAATTAACTCTTTTTTTTATTTTTCAAGAAGATCTTCAATAACTTGCTGATTGGAAAGTAAAACTGTTTTTTGTTTTTTGTTTTTTTTGAGGCAAGGTTTTGCTTTATCACCCAGTCTGGAGTGCAGTGGCACGATCTTGGCTCACTGCGGCCTCTGCCTCCCTAGTTCAAGCCATTCTCCTACCTCAGCCTCCCAAGTAGCTGGGATTACAGGCACGTGCCACCATGCCTGGTTAATTTTTGCATTTTTTTTGTAATATCTTATGAGTCACCATACGTTGTTACACCATGTTGGCCAAGCTGGTCTCAAACTCCTGACCTCAGGTGATCCACTTGCTTCGGTCTCTGAAAGTGCTGAGATTACAAGCGTGAGCCACTGCACCCAGCCTAAAAGCAAGAATGAAATTTCTGGATCATAGATCAAATGTATTATTATTTTCAACAATAACTGTGTTGCTTCCTAATGCCCTCTTCTCCCCTTTGGAGTGATACAATGAGAGCAAATGAACCCTACATGTACAGAGGGGTGTCCACACCATAGAAGAAATCTGAAGTTATTCATTTCAGGGTACAAACTGCAGTTACTGCATAGTAGTTCTGCCCTGTATGGAAGAAGGAGAAAGTCCTTACCTTGCCATTACAAAGGAATCCTCTCTGGGAGAATAGGGAAGCTTGCTAAATGTCCATAACACCTTGGTATGCAAATAAGTAAATGACTATTGGAAAGAAAAATCTGTAAATTGGAGGTCTCCAATTTGCAAGGTATGCTTAGTATTCAAATACCCATTAACCCTGCTTGCCAAAGATTTTTTCTCAGAGAGCTCTGACCATGAAGAGAAACAAAAATATTTTATTTTCTAGAGCTCTACCCTTTGTTTTTCTTGGTATGGCTTATGTAAAATTTACTATTTATGTGCTGTTACATCAGCGATTCTGATTACTCTTACCAACAGGGGTGAGGAACAATCTGCTTGCTTTAGCTATATAGCACTTATCAATGCTATTTCTAGCAGAATTCAGAGCAGCGGGATGAGACAACTGTAGTGTTGAACTCAGCCATGCCCCTCAGGTGTCTTGTATTTAGCCAGCCAAATGAATACCATCAAGTTTGAGCTTACCTTAGAAAGCCAGGTGGCTTGACCTGTCCACCTGGCCCAAGGCAAAAATCCAGGTACAGCAGGCTATATTAATTTTATGCACAGACTTCACCTTGGCCTGCAAAAGAGAACGTCTAGGGCAATTCCATATCCGTAACGAACCTGGCCAGTGAGCTGAGGCTGACTTGAATGCCTTCCAGGGGTGCAGCAATGTCAAATTGCCCACAGAATATGCATCTGAGATGTTTCTTTTTATACTTGAATGTTTCTGGTGATTATCCCTACATATAAATCTCAGCTGTTTGGGAAACCATTGTGAATTATAGGTCCTTAAATAGCCAGTGACTTTAGTTTTGCTTTGGACTGGAAAGTTTCCCACCACAGGGATAGCTGCCACGTTTTCCTGTAAAGTCAAGATAACCCCTGGGACTGAAGAGCTGCATTCTTTAATATGCCAAGTTCATTTGACAAGGAAGGAGTTTCATTTGTTTTGTTCTTCATTGCTTTCCACCTTGTCATTCAGAGAATCCACCGAAAAATGGATATTCAGTATGAGAGTTACCAGGCTTCTATGGGTCAGGCATTTCATTTCAACAAGAGCTCAGTAGGAAGTTTTTCAAAGGCATAGCTGGTAGCCAGATCCAACACTACAAAAAGATGCCTCTAGCTGGAAGCTGTTTTCCTTTGTATTCTGTCTCCCTTTACAGACTGCTTTCCCTTTTGGTGGCAAGAGGTCAACAAGACAGCAGTTTTTCCTCTGACTGCAGACCTGGAAAGTTAGAAACATCTGTATTATGTCCAAACATACCCACAATTAGCAAACAACAGGGGAGTTCACCCAATAGCACACTTCTGTATCTGTAGCTTTTCCCAATTGGGATGATCCGCTCAGACATTATAAGCAGGGGGAATGACAAGCATATGACAAATTATATCAATTTTATCATATTTTCACATAAGAAGAAACAAAACAACATAAAGTATTTTTGACACAAAATTTTTAAATTCTCATTTGTTTTCTTAAACACCCATTTACTCAAATCCCTGAGTGTTAACTCTCCTTTAGCCTGTGTAGCATTTCACAGATTAAAATCACAGCTAACTGCTGCTGTCTTCCGTCTGGGAATGTGAGATTCTGGGAATGCAGTGGGCATGTTGCAGTCTAGTCATGTGATGTGATAGGAATTTCTGGGGGATGCATCTTCTCTCTCTCTCTCTCTCTCTCTCTCTCTCTCTCTCTCCTTGCCCAGGAACCCAAATTCCTGTCTTTCCCTGTATATTTCCTACTGTCTTGGGAGTGCTCAGGGTTCAAGGGGTTCTTTGTGCTCCCTCACCTGCCACCTTTGTCTATCGTACATTTATTGGTACATTGGGCCATCCACAATGCCAGCACCCTTTCTCCCATGGGACTAGGTACTTAGGTGTCTGCATCCAAAAGAGCTGTAACTGTTTGTGGCCTCCGTGACATTGCCCAGAATAATCCGAAAGTGTGTGGCACTGCTGGTCCCTTGGGAACAGGTTGACTTCAGCCTCATCCTGAATCCATAAGGCGATTGTGTTCAGGGTAGAAGGGGAGGGATAAATTAATGAAACCAGAGAAGGTGTGCCGATAAGCGTGTCAGATTTGCGTTCGGATTTGGGAGGCATAGAGGCATTTCCAACCAAAGCCTTACTCAACCTTGAGAAGTAATTCAATGTCTCTTCTCACACACAAGCCTGTTATGGTTGGCCCACCCAAGGCCCAGCTTGCAGGATTCTTGGACACTTTCTTCTCATTTTTGGAGGAGGGAAGACCACAATCGTGTATTGTTCTTGGCCTTTATGAAGCCCTTAAACAGCTCTGTTAACTCCCAAACTCTTTCCCTTCCCTTCCAGAGGAGACCAAAAAACAAAACATCCGAAGTGCTTGTTGCATCCCTACCTTCTGTGCTGGACTGATCGCTGTCTTCCCAATCCCTCTGTAACAGGCAGAAAAGTCCAGCAACAGTTTGATCCTCATATCCACTACCAATTTTCATCTCCACCTGTCTGTGAAGCCTCGGTTGCTTCCAGAAAATTATGTTTCTCACAGAATCTCATGCTCATCAAGTATTAAAATTTGTGTTTAATACCGATACTGATTTTATTCTGAAAGCAAACACATACACACAAAGTTTAATTTTTTTATTAATGAAGTACAAATTAAAATATATTGTATAATTCATTATTTTAATATAATTATATGCAATCGGTAAAAATGTGGTACAGATAAAATCACAAAATAAAGTATTGGTAAAGATAAGCAAAATCACAAAATAAAGTATATCACTTTTTATTCATGTAATGCAATTCTAATAAATTTCTATATAAATGGAATGAAGTCCTAAATGTAACTGTGAGGTAATATATTCAAGATCATTTGACTGTTACAAAATGCAAAGTCTAAAATAGAATGCATTGCATTAGCCTATTTTTGTTATAAAAAACAAAATATCTGCATATACGCATAGAAAATGTTTTATAAAATACTAACGAAATAATTAAAGTTTTTTTTTTTTCTGGGTACAGGGAAGAGGGTGGAAGAAAAGCAAGCAGCCTTAGTAGTTTTACTTTTGTACTTTACTACTTGACACTTTAAATAAGTATCATTATGTTTATATTAAGAATAACAGAGGAAATAATATTGGAGAAAATTTTGTTTGGATGAGTAGACTGTGCTTTGTCTTCTAATATTCCTATAGCTATAAGACTTCATAATAAAAAATGTAATAAAGAAACTAGGTAAAGGGAAGTAAAGATTATTTGGTCATGTGGTTTTTCCTTTGGCTACATTGTTTCAATATATTAATTAATATCTATCATAGTCCTGAGGCTAGCTGCATACAGTGTGTATGCAGCTACATTCTCACTAGAGTGGATTAAGTACCAGCTTGGATGGGAGTTGTGATATGAGCTCCATCCAACTCCTTTTTATGTAGCAGAGTGTCCTAAAGGAAGATTCTTACTGACGACACTTTCTTCTGTTTGGATTCTATCACATGTATTGATAATAATCACTGTATCCAAAGGGATGTGGAAAACTTCATTCACTCAACATATACTATGGCCAACTTGCCATTTTGCAAACCCCTAAAATAAAAAAAATGAAGAAGGTTGGTATTCACAGTATTAATGTGGCAGGCTGAGCTATGACCCTGCAAAGATGTTCATGTTCTATTATCCAGAACCTGTGAGCATGTTTACTTATACGGTAACAGGCACTTTGCAGATGTAATTTAGTAAAGGATCTTGAAATGGAGAAATTATCCTGGATTATTTGGGCAGGTTCAATGTAATCTCAAGGGTCCTCATAAGAGAAAGGTGAGAGGATCAGAATCACAGGGACAAGATATGAAGATGGAACCAGATGGTGGAGTGATGCACCTTGAAGGTAGAGGAAGGGCCCTGAAACAGGGAATGACAGCAGCCTCTAGAAGCAGAAAAAGGCAAGGGAGCAGCTTCTCCCCTTTAGCCTCCAGAAGGAATGCAGCCCTATGGCACCTTGCTTCTGACTTCCAGAACTGTGAGAATAAATTTGTATGAAGACATCAAATTCAAGGTCATTTGTTATGGCAGCAACAGGAAACTAATACACTTTAGAAAGAGTTACATATTTGTTAAGAAATAAATAATACACTGTGATCTGTTTGAAATCATGATCGTACTGTATTTGATGGTAGGTTTGTCATTAAGTTTCTCAAAAATGATCTTTTATTTATACAGCATTTTGGGAATAGATTGTACTATCTTCACTCCAAGAGGCCACTCCAAAACCAAGGTCAAAGAGCAGAAAATACTGTACTCAAATCTATCTATCTATCTATCTATCTATCTATCTATCTATCTATCTATCTCTATATGGATATGTATAAATATACATATAAAATGGTGTTTAGTCTATAGCATCAGTTCTTTAGCAATAGAAATTGCACATCCTTGATGAAATTTACCATTTTAGCATGACTAAAACGCTCCACAATATATTATAGGTTAGAATTGGATGTTTTATTCATGCATTCTACTCTCAGTGGAATGGAGATGATAAAATATGTCTTAACACTCACTAATTCAAAAACCCACTGGAGTAATGTTCCCTTAAATCCTCTCTGTGGTCTGAGGAAAGTCTAGAAAGAAAGCCACATACTAGAAAGGTTTCTCACCTATGTAAATTAATATAGGTTTTTTTCTTTTGAAAGTCTGATTACAAAGGTTTAATCACTATCAGTTTATTCCCCAGGTCTTTGCAACCAGGATTTCAAGAGTAATATAAAAATTAAGCTCCATTTGAGCGTGGGATGGGGTGTGTTAGCAGTGTTAAGACCAGAGATGAGAAAGCCCAAAGGATGTACAGCAGCACATCAGGCTCTCTTTAGATTTGTTTCTTTTTGGCAACAACTTGGACAGTTTTATTGACTTTTTTTTATTAACGTGACCATCACTTTATTTATATGAGCTCTTCTTCAGAGTCTCTTAAATTGCTCATGCAAACAGAACCCTGGAAGGCCTACTCTACTCGTCCATGGAATATGTGTTGCTATGTCTACTTATCAGTGAATAGAGCTTCCTTTGTAATTTGGGAAACTTTGCCACTTCTTGAAAGAAGCCCCTAGATGTGTTTGCTCAGCGAATCCAAGATTAGAAAATAAAATTTAACAATTTAGGATGACCACAGACTCTCAATTTATTACATTTTCTACTATTCCTTGTTGTCAGACATCCAGCTGCTTCATGATTTTATGTAACCTGCCTGGATTACAGAAGCACATGATCTGGAAACCTCTGTGTTACTCCTTCTGTCAATTACATGCAGCTGTTCTTCAACTACATTATGTGGTTAAAGCACCTTGGGAGCAAGCAGGTTGCCGTTTATATTTTGTATCCATTTCTTTAGAAGTTCTCCCTCCCTAGCTACTTTAAGTAATGTTCAGTAAGCATTTGTTCAATGATTGATGTCAATATTGATTTCTCCCATATCTCTGAGATACCCTGGCTACAGAAAAAAAGTGAGAATCAATGGAAGTGAAAAATAAGTACTCTGTCAAGTTCTTTCCAGGATAGGAGGGTTGTAGATTCATAGATAGCATTTTTTTTAATCTTGCAATTTTTCTTGAAATAGCCTCTGATTTTCTCCCATGCAGAAAAATGTACTTTTTAAAGCCTAATTCTTCCATCAAAACGTTACATAGATTTTTCCCTTGTTAACCATAAAAAGAATTAGTTTACTATGCTGTAAAAAATGATTATATTATACATAATAAATTTTGTTTAATATGTCAGAAGGGTTTATTTTTGACTCAGTCAAATAAAGTTACCAAGAGTTATTATTAATTACAAAAGTCTTTATCAAAGAATACATGATGTATTAGAAAATGCTAAGCATACATGAATAGACAAACAAATATATAACGCATCATAATTACCAGGTGATTTTAGTACTGATAGTTTTTCTGGACCTATGTACAAATGAAACAGTAACATTTGTATCAAATTATGTTTTCTCCTGTTGATTATGCTACAAAGTTTCCAAAGCAATTTAAAACTGTTTTTGTTATTTAGGGTTTTAAAGCTGTGAGCCCTGACACCCAGGCCAGGGACTGATATGAGTCCCTGAACTGTTAGGAACCAGATCCCACAGCAGGAGGTGAGCAGCAGGCAAGTCAGCATTACTGCCTGAGCTCTGACTCCCATCAAACCATCAGCAGCATTAGAGTCTCATAGGAGCCTGAACCCTATTGTGAACTGCTCATGCCAGGATCTAGGTTGCTTCCCAACCCCCGCTCTACCCCCATCCAGTCTGTGGAAAAATAGTCTTCCACAAAGCTGGTCCCTGGTGCCAAAAATTTTGGGGACCACTGTACTAAATTCTTATGTTTATTTTTGTCTTTAGTGTTGGCTTACTTAGATGGGGTGGCTAAGATCTAAAGCTGCCTCTAATTCTGAACCACAGAATTAGATAGACAACCCATCTATGCAATCGCTACCTGGGGACTCCAAAATTGGTTATTATTTTTGTGATACTAGGAATGCTTATAAATGCCTTTGGAATGAAATAACTGAGAGATATATATGTCTGTATTTTATATATGATATATATGTGTCATAACACACTTTGTAGCTTTACTTGACTATTGATGCTAAATCAATTCATTTGTTAAATATAAAATAGTCAAGTAAAGCTATGAAGAGTGTTATCTATGAATCAATGTCCTTTTGTATTGTTATTAATTATTATGAGCTTTCCTATTGCAAAGCAACTAGCCATGGACTCATGTGCTTGAATTTTTGTCTTAGGGATTCCATTAGATTATCTGCATGCTTGTTACATATCCTAGCATATTTTAATTTTGCCTATGTATATTTTTCTTCATAATTGTCATGAGCTGCTAAAAATTACCTCCTTCATCTCAGAATCCTCACAGAGTAGAACTCAAAGATAAGTATTTCTAAACTTGAAAGTCTACCCCAGTTAAGAACTACTGATAATTCAACCCTCTCATTGTTTTTATTTCATAGTCCTATTTACTGGTTTAGCAATGCCATATTGGTAAAAAAAAAAATGTGTGGAAAATTATTTCTGTAGTTTCATGGCCTGAATATATGAATTCTTTTCATTATTTATTTTGTCATAAGCTCCTGGAAATCAAAGACCATTTATTGTTCACCTGGATCTCCAGCTCCCAACAATGTAATGTTGTAAAATTAAATACATGAATGTAAGTCTTTACCTGGGACTTCCTTCTTTAATTGACTTGGCTCTCTTTGTTTGAGTTACAGTGACTTCATGAAGTCTAGACTGTGTGAAATGAATCTATTGTGGACACTGCAATCCCCATTTAAAATCTGACCTGCAACATTTTTCCCTTAATCCGATTAAAGGAAACATTCCCAATTCCTGATGTTTTCTGCCAAGTAGAAGGATTTCCATTTTCTCTGTCATCTCATTCCTCACGAAAACTTCCTCCCGAAAAATGGAATGATCATCATGTTATTTTGAGTTTAGTACAGGCAACTTCAGTTATTTCGTTATGTGCAGCTTTCTGCCTGCAGGTCTTCAGATTTGCTCCCAAACAAAAAAGATGTAGATGTCAAACCTCTGTCTGATTGAGAGATAACCTGGGGATTCTCAGTAAGACTGTCTCTGGCTGATTTGTTTGCCAATTCTGCAGTTCACCATTAAAAGCCCATAATTAATCTCACAGTCAGTATTAAATGTTCTATTATTTTGATCTCACTTTAGTTATGCTCTTCAGTGCATCAAGTTTTTTAGGGTAAGACACTCAGTTGGGGAATATTCTGAAGTTTGGGGAAGAAAAGTTTAAATTGGAGGTGGACTATTAGTAACTTGTGTATTGATCAAAGAACTTTGAACCTTAAGGGAACAATTGCATGAATTCAATAATTTCAGCATGATTGAGGCTCTAGTGATGCCATGAAAGGAACATTAAATATTTATATCACGGAACTAAAAAAGGAAATAAAGATTTCTTCTTATTATTAGAGGACTACTGGTCATTGTTTTGCCTGTAAGGTTTACAACGACCTGTATTGTGCCATGTGCTGCTTTCACAGTTGCATGGTTGGCTTCTAACTGCTATAGTCTTAAATTTTAGACTTTAAGCCAGTGAACCACATGAGATTTTGATGTTGGCAGTTATCTACACCTTCTGGCTCTTTTTACATAAGCCACTATTCATTTGTATACTGAGGAGGTTGCATTAGGATAGAGTCAAATGGCAAAAAGGTCACAAAACTGGCTTGGGGCTTTGTGGTTCAGGCCTCTGCAGCTTGACCTTCAATTGAACAGGTATATCCTTGTAGGTGAGGGTGAGTTTGGAAGAGAGTATTTTTTTATACACACAGGGAAATATTAAAATAAGTAAAATATTATCTGCTTTCCTTTTTTATTAGCCATATCTGTACGAGGAGGATATCAAACATCAAGACACCTGACTTCTGCCTGAGCACCAGAGCACTGTTGAGCTTCTAGAATTGCTAATCTCCAGGTCTGTGCAGGCAGAGGTAGATGGGCTATAACATATTGAATTCAGGGACAAGAGTGAATACTGTAGAAGATGACTTTGGGTTTCTCCAGCTTGTTCACAGGCCCAAGATTCATCTTTATGGTATGTCCGAGAATTAATTAGGCTTTGCATTGACTAGTTGCATTACGTATAACCATGGATTTTGAGTTTCAAGACCCAGATTAAAAGGTGTTTTCAAGAGCACATGGCAGGGATGTTGATTCTAAGATGCTTGAGAAGCATCACTCAACAATTCAGTTCAGAAAAACTCTGAGAGCATTTCTAAAGCTAAAGTAATGTTGGGATTACCCAACACTTGAGTGCCAGAATCACAGGGCTCAAATGGGAAATGAAATTTAAGAATTTTGAGCATACATAGAGAAAATGAAATATACCTCATTTGAAGCCCAGTAACTAAAACTGTCTCCAGAGTAAACTTATAAACTTTAACAGAAGGCAGAAGTGGCTCGAATGTACTCTGTGAGTGCTAGCCCACACACACACGAACACACATTCTCAAATATCGTGAACATGGATTCTGGACAAGTCATATAAAGTGATCCACTACAATACTAAAATCCAATTTTCTTGTATCTATCTTCCTTAATTCAAATATCCCTGATTCTTTGCAATAATCACTAAGCATTGCATCCTGGTAATACACATTCATATCAGTTAGAGATGGTTTAGGTAGTAGCTAGACTAAAAGGATGAAAAGTCTACTCAAATATTGATAACCTTTACAGATGACAAGTAATTTATTAATCAGGTAGACTACAGTTTGGACTTTATTATTTAACTTCAAATCAGTATGGGAGCAGTTTGATTTTTAACAAGTTCATTTGGGCTTAGTTGTCAAGATCATTTAATTTGTGGCTTTAATTCCTCCATGATAATTTGATAACGAGAGGCAATTAATTCAAATAAAGTAGAATAACACTTTTTGATGCATTGTATCAGAGTATCTTTGTAAAGTCTGATCTCGTTGAAGGGTTTTTAGTAGACTATAGGAAACAATACAGCTAGAAAAAAAAATCAGAGTGGGAAGTAGAAGAGGAAATACAATTTCAGCCTCGGGTGCAGAATGATTATGCCACTAATTTAATTAATACACGACTATAATCCATTTTAGGCCCCTGTGTTTTCCAAAACCATTTGTAAAACAGTAGTGCTTTATTTTTAATCTCTTCCTTCTCTGTTCCCATAGACTGAATCATCCCTCTTGATCATAGTCTTAATGGTTGAAGATGGTGGCTTAACAAAACAGACAACATGGGCCTTTTGAGAGGACACTTATCCTTCATTTTTCAGGACATATTCCAAAAATTAATAGTTAATAATAGAGTGATCCATGAATAAAAACTTTTTGACTTTTTGTTCTTTCTGGTACTGACTTAAAGTGAGGGTGATACAAATTCCACAGCAAATATGGCTTATATTCTCTCTCATAGGGGATCTGACTGCAGAGAACATGTGATCTGGGTCACTCTTGGACTTAGATTAAACTTAACAATAAAAAGGCCCTGCTGTTTGGAGACAGCCCTTCAGTTGTCTAGTGCTGCTGGTCTCTGGGTTGCAAAGTCTATAACTCTAATGTTTAGAATTTGCAAACCCATTTTTGCTACACACCTAGGCTGTGTTTTAAAAAGTTCTATCAAAACACAACAACAAAAAACCTCACTAGCATTTTACTCTCCATCTGCCTGAGCCCATCTGCCTGACTCCTGATTAACTTTCCTTTGCTTCAGAATTTTGTTAGAAAAAAGGATATATTTTCATCAGCTATTAAAATTGCTGTAAACTCTAGAAAATTGCAACCATTAATTGAATTGATTCTAAGTGTCAGTTTTTGACAATTATTTTAGGGTAAAAGATAAAGAACATATAGGAATAAGAGAAATAAGAGAGATATTCTGTGAAGAAAACTAAAAAATCATTTAAAGTATATTATCTATGACTTTGCATAAAAGAGATATTTCAGAAACAAAATCATCAAAGATTCTGAAATTTGCCTCTATAACAAAAACAACAATAATGAAAAATTTTAAAAAAGTTATTTTCAATAATTGTCTAAAACAACAGTCAAATCGTTTTAGGATTTTTAGAGTATTTCACAGGCATGTGCTTTCCCAGTTTGAAGAACCATGTTGACATTTTAACAGAATGGCTGTGATTCTGCTTTAGCAATAGATGTGTTTAATGGCAAACTAGCTTAGCTTAGGCCAAGAAAGCACAGGTGTCACCACAATTGACAGTCTCAGGTTTCATGACATCAGCCAAGAAATCAAATGTTAACCAGTTGACATGTTTCTCTAAAGAGTCTAAAGAGTATGTTATTTGAGGGCTCATGTGACCATATAACAATGAACTAATTTATCCCATCTCATGACCCTTTGAGTTAGTTTCTTTTATCCAATTAGAGTTCCTTCTTAGATATCAGTTGTCAGGCAAGTGTTCACATCATTATATCCCTTAATAACAAAAAGAAGGATTTGATGGAACGGAAGGATAAAAAATACTGAAAGAGTTAAGAATTAGAGGGTAGAATTCATTACAAGGATTGAAAAACTGTAACAAAATATTCCAATATATCTTACAATTTCCCAAGTGAATCATTCTCAATATAATATGAGATTATGTAATTCCTTTAAAAAAAAGTTGAGAGCTGTTATCTGTTGTTTACTTTTCTCACTGAAAAGACAATACTTTCCATGTTTATTTTTTAAATGCAAAAATGTGGTTTAAATGTGCACTGAAGTAGGAAACCAAATCAAACAGGTAAATTCCATTCCAATAATTGTTCCAAGTGTTCAGTTTTCAATTTGATAAGCCTTTGGTGAATATTTTAATTTAACTTTAATAATTGATCTCCAGGCTTAAAAGGGGAAAAATTCATAAATGTATGTAGATTGATGTTCTCGTCAGATTGATGTTCTAGTTTTCTCTGAGTTAAAATTGATTCATTCTACGTAAATCTACAATTACAAGAATTGTAGACATCTATGTTATTAGAAACGTATGGTGGCAAATATAGTTTCAGTTTTACATGCTGCCTAACTTTATGTTGTGAGCAAATATTAGTAAATAATAATAAAAACAGAAAATATCTTATTTCATATTGAATTTCAGCATATGAGAAATAATATCTTCTTCATTTGTGATGACCATGCCAGTTTTCTCTTAGGGAGGGAGGGTAAGTGTTCATATATTTTCATATAAATTCAGAAATATATAACATGCCATTGCCTGGTATTGAAACAATTATATCAAAACAAAGATTACAAGAAAGTAACAAATGCATTTTAAAAAGATTCATCAGGGACTCTTAAAAAGCAACACATCTTTTTTACATTGTTCAATAAAAGAAAATTTAGAATTACTGAATTAAATGTCAAATTGGCAACATTCCTTATACTGATTCACTCATCAGAGTTTCTCATTAGCATGAAAAATCAGTCTTTATAACATTTTTGCTCATGTTAGAGACACGTAATGAGTGGAAATATGAAAGCATATAAAAGATGTCAGTGTTTCAAAGCTAAGTTATAAACAAAAATAGTAAAAAGAATACAACCATCTTGACTTCCATGCTAATTAGGATGATTTGTTGCCTTTAGCAAATGAAGTTAGAGTAAAACTATGTTGAACCATTGAACAGAGTGGTATATTTCAGAGAAAATATTAGTAAACTACACAAGCTAGAATGCTTGAATTAAATCTGTATGAAACTACTGAAGTAAAAGCTCAGTTTCACATGTAGCAGCAACTTTAACAAATAAATTTTTCACAACAAATTTACCATGAAAATCTATGGTTAATTGATGAATTCTTTGAATTTCAAATTCAGGAGGTTGAACAGAGGTCAGTTCGCCCAACTACTCATTTCATAGACAAGGAGATAGACCCTGTATTTGATGGATGACTCAAATTTCCCACAGTAACAAAAGCCAACACCATACAGTAAGCACTGGGACCTAGTTCTTCTGAATTTTATTCTAGTTATCAGACCCAAAACTGATGATCTGGGCAGATCACAAAAACAGGAATAATAATCAACATCTCAAAACATGCTGGAACACTGAAGAACAACTAAAAGTAGGACCTGGGGAACTGCTTATGGAAGACTCAGATCCCAAATTCAAGGACTAGACATTCTTCCTGTCGACATAGTAAAAACAAACCCATGTGGGCCTATCCAGACTGGAAACCCCACAGGTAGGTACCTGGAAATAAGGATCCAATCAAAAATTGGCAAATGTATTCAAAAACCAATCATGAAGCATCACTGGCTTCCTAAATTCACACCCTAGTAGAAAATCTCACATTAAAAGAAGGCTCACTAGTCAGATTCTGGCTTAAATGCTGTAAACTCTGGCTGTTTTCAGTAAGACTTAGTAGATCTTCTTGTATAAATATTTCTTTACTGATTATATGCTCTTTTCTGGAGACTAGATTACCAGAGCCTTAGATGATTTTTTTGTATAATTTTCTGAGTTAAATTGAGTTTATTGGGATAAGAGTCTACAACATTAATTTTTTAGTGGTTAATAATTTTATATATTGGGTTAACAAATGCAATTTTTCCTCTCAACTTTCTCTTAATTTTTCAAGTGTTTGTTTCTTTTGCTCTTAGTTTTAGTTGTTCTGGTAGCTTTCTTTTTAATTCTAAGTATTATACACTATTAAAGTAGAGATGTATTAACAACATATTTGCAGAAATTGTGCATTCACTTATTCCTACATAATCATTCTGTGAAAATCAGATTTGGAAGCTGTATAGAGTGTTTCTAAACACAGCCCTACAGCGTACTGCAGGATTTTATTTCACCTATTTTTTTCTGGACAAGCTGTCTTCTTTTGTCATTGCTGATATATTTTTCTATATGTTACCACTTATTTATAATTTTAATTTATCTGAATGAAAGAGACATTAAAATATAACATTAAGCCATCATATACTTCTTCATACATTTCTAATTTAACTTCTGTGTTGCCAAAACTTTCTGGTTTGTCTCTGGTTTTACACGCATGTGGCTTTCATTTTCTTTCAGCTTTCTCCTACTTGAATTTTAAATTTTCAAAATTTTTAGTGCTTTCTTCTCTCTGCACCTTTTTTCTCTAGGTTATATTTCATTCTTTGGTCTTAAACAATCTAAAAGCTGCGGTCTTGAACTGATATCACAAAATGAATACAAACAACAATCTTCTTGAAACTTACTTTGCCTAACTAGAACTCATGCTTTCCCACAGGTATGCTGGCCCTACTCTTCATTCACACATTGACTCTTTTTTTTTTTTTTTTTTTTGGACAAGTATCATGTCAAAGATTAACAACCAAACACAAAATTTCACATCTCTTCTTGAAATTTTTTAATCAATTTTTAATGTCATAAATAAAATACTTTTCAAATAAAACAATTTCAGAGTCTTTATCTTTAAAAATATAGGGGAAAATTACCACTGAAACTACCAAATCATTCTCACTTCCACTTACAGTTTAATCAACTTCAAAGAAAATTTCCAGCTTAACATCATTTTCTCAGTTCATTTGTTCGAGTATGTCATTTGAGAAATTTGTAACACATCTTTTGACCCTGTCATTCCATAAGGGTACATTTTCAAGGTTGACTGCCTTTTCTCAACCTGAAATACATTTATCCATAGCTTTAGCCTGTGTCTTCAATAAATTCTCATCAATTGTATAAGCCTCAAATTCCAATCTTGAACAAAACTTTAAGGTAGATTTTATGGCTTATTTAATCATACTTTTTACTATATTGCTCTTGGAAAACAAATATCTTGTATTTGCTTCAAAATAGTTTTGGTAATTGCTTTTCATATTTTAATAAAGTTCCTGACAGCAGTGATTTCGTGCAATCGGTTGTTCTGTAGGTTTTTGCATACAGGAGATTCAGAGTTTTATATTCGATTATATTTGCCAGTACTAAATACCATATTTGAAATTATTGCTTAAGAACATTTCATAATTTTAAATTGACTCTACTACTCAGTTATTCATTAATTTTATTTGGGTTAATGCTATCATTTTCTGCACTGTGAAAATTACTTAAAGATTTATGCTTAATTGACCTAATTTGCCCTGAATTTTTCATAATATCATATTAATTTTCATAGTTTGAGTTAAGAATTTTGACAAGATTATTTTGGGATGTAAGTTTTTACATAGGTCTATCAAAATGTAAAATTTTTGCTTTAACAAATATGGAGCACTTTATATTAAGTGAAATGAGACAGACACAGAAAGAAAAATACCATATGATCTCACATATGTGGAATATATATTTTTTTTAAAGAAGCTGAATACATAGAAATAGGACTACGTTGCTTATCGGGGTGGAGAGTGGAAGGAAATGGGCAATGTAGGAAAAAAGTTACAGTTTTGTAAGATGAATAAATCCAGAGATCTAACGAAAGGAAAGAAGAAGAAATAGTTCTAAAGTAAGAACTGTTACAGTTAATAATAGGGTATTGCATATTGAAAATTTGCTAGGAGAGTAATTTTAGCTACCCTTATATACACACAAAAAGAAGTAATTAAGGAAAGTGATGGTTATGTTAATGTGTTTGACTGTAGCAATCCTTTCATTATGTATATCAAAACATTATGTTGTACCCCTTAAATATAGACATAAAAATAAATTTTTGAAAAGCATCCTGTTCTGCTTAATACCATGAAATAAACAAAATGAGTATCTCTCCCCTTCATGTGAAGGTGCTGTGTGGGCAAGTAATGGTACAATTTAGATCTCTGTCTCTCACTACCTCCACATCTACCATGGCTTTATGAGACTCTCACTTTTAATTTTAGTTTAAGTATTATTCCAGAGTTTCACATGTGCCAAACTTACAATCTGAAAGGAAAAAAGAGAGAATTTTTGGAAAGTTAATTATAAGTGGTATATTTCTAATACAATTATATATTCTGCACAGCCACTACTAGGGAAAAAATGAATTATATTTCATCTGTTTATTGTCAACTTATCATTCTCTTTATACTTAAATGTGTCTTTTTTAGGGGACATATTATAGAGTGTTGCCTTTTTACCCATTTATTTTTGGCATTAAAATTTAGTTTTTAAAATGATAATATTTATTATAAATATTAATATATTTAATATAAATTTGGTAGGTTAAGATAAAGACCTACAATTTCATTGTTTCTTTAACTTTTGTCTCCCCATTTTTATGTACCTCTTTTCCTGTTTTCTTTTAGATTATGTGTCTATATATTTTTAGTATGCCATGGTGACTATTTTTTTCTGGCTGCTCTAGAAATTGCAGTATAAACAGATAAACTTTGACAGTCTAACAAGGGTCAATATTGTACCAGCTCACTGTGTTGAATCCTTAAAACATACAGCTCTTTTTATTCTTCCACTGACTTTTATAATACAGTTATTGTAAGTATAAATCTACATGCATTGAAAACTCCACCAGACGTTTTTACAGTTTTGCTTCAAACATTCATACATATTTTAAAAAATATAAGAGGTAAAAATAAATATTTTATATTTACCTTCAAATTTACTATTTCTGCTGCTCTCTCTTCATTCTTGTTGATTGAAGATTCCCTCTATCATTTACCATCGTCTTGATGAACTGCTATCAGCATTACCAACAGAGCAGGTTTTTCAGAAATAAAGTATCTTCATCACAGAATACCTTTTTTCCATTTTATACCTAAAGGAGAGTTTCACTGAATGTAAAATTCAAGGTTAACATTTCTTTTAATTAAGCACTTTAAAGATGTTCCACTGTCTTCCATCCACAATGGTTTCTGATGAGAAATTCACAATCACTGTGATTTATAATTTATTTTTTCTAGTTGCTTTCAAGAGGATTTTCTTAATCTTTGGTTTTTAGCAGTTTGATTATGATGTATATAGGAATGGCTTTCTTCGATGTCACCTGGAATCCTGAGCTGTGAAAATCTGTAAATTATATTTCTTTTACTATATTTATGATTTTTTAGCCATTATTTTGTATATATATGTATGTGTTTGAATATTTATAAGTATAAAAATATATATGTACACACACACACACACACACACACACACAATTTTTGGTGTGCTCATTCCCTTTCATTTCCTTCTAATAGTACAATTACACATATACTAGATTCTTTGATAGTTTTCTCTGGGTGCCTTATGATCTGTTGACATTTTATCACCTTTTTATCCCCTCTGTTCTTCGAATTGAAAAACATCTACTGGTTGGTCTTAGGTGAACTATTTATATCTTACATCATCTACATTTTGTGACTGCATGCGTCCACTGATTCCCACTCTCCACATCCTGTATTACTCAGATCCAAGTTTCCCAATTGATTCTTTAATTATACTTTCTTTTTACTTCTAAGAATTATTTTCTTAATTTGATAAGGGCTTCCTTTTACTATTCTCTGTCTTGCTAAGTTGGTTTTGGTCTGCTGCACTCAATCAGCATTTTGTATGTTGTAGGGTGCATTTGCTATAGCAGGAAGATTAATATGCCCCTGTTTTCTATATAAAGTTTTAATTATAGATTTTTATTTTGAATTAACTGCAGTGTTTGTCAGATGTTTTCATCAAAAAACGCTATTGGCAAAGAGTGAATTTGCATCGTCTAGAAGTTCTTTCCCACCTCACCCCTGCCTCAGGCTTATATGAGAATAATCGGAGGAAACACTTGCATATATTGCAAGTTGTGAATTTGCGTGATACCATAATTTATTTATTTTCATTTTGCACTCAAAAGCCTATTAAAATATCATGTTTCAGAAAAATGTTGGAAGCTTATCTTGAAGATTCATATGTTCCAGAGACATGAGGTACAGGAAATCAAATTCAAGCAGCAATGAATTAAACTAACTGATGGGATAATTGAGTAATTGAAATAAACTTTCCCTTTTGACCTGTGAGTGAGATAACTGATATTCATTCACATTTGATAGTGGGATGTCCTAACTGACCACGGTTATTTTGGAAAGTACTGGGCAGTTGGTTCTCCCATTTTCTATTGTAAAGATTCTCAAGTACAGTTCCTAAGAACTGGGGTCAATGCTTGACAGGCTTTTATCTAACACTCAGACACATAAGAAAAATACAGACACATTAGTGCATTTGTTTTTTACCACTAAAAGGATTTATTGTGTGTATTCTGAGATGATATCCTTTAAAATGTGGGGGTTAAAATGACCTTTTTATTTGACAAATTAAAAAGTTATTCTATGTTAGTGAGAAAAAGTTTTGCTTTAAATTTTGCCAAACCATGAAGTATTAAAGTCTGGCAAACCCTTGTGTGTTGCATATTTAGTATGCAAGGAAAGATGTGATTTGCTTTCAGACAAAAGGGAAGTAACGAATGAGAGTTGGCAGAGGGTGATAGCTGCAACAGAAACTGTGAAGTACCTATGTCTCATCTCATCTTGAAATGACAATGACATTCTAGTGAATGACTGAAAAGAAAAAAAGTCGAAGGAACTTTTTTAATGAGAACAATCACAGCTGTTTACTCCTGAGGTGACAAAGTATAGCACTGCGTAGGAGGGGAGGGTGATTTATCTCTAGTTTCAACCTGGCCCTTCTTGGACACCTGATGGATTGAAAACTTCATGAAACAGCACCCTGGGTATGTACAATAGCATTCTCACAATAAAATGGAGCTCTATACACGAATAAATGAGAAGTGAACTTTAACATAGGGTTATGGAACTAAAAAAGAAAGCCCATGATGACTGTTTCCTGGAGACAATATATAATAATGGTTTGTGATATACATTAAAAGCTGATTTAGGAAATTTCAAAGATAACTGAGTTGGGAACTGGAAAGTAATCATGAAGATTTTGCACAAATATTTCAATTTCATGCTATTCTACTGCAACTTTACCGATGTTTCCTGAATGGTGACAGCAGGTGACATTGCATTAATAAATAGAATAAATCCTACATATACTTGTGTTCATCTGTTTTCACACTGCCATAAAGAAATACCCAAGATGGGGTAATTTATGAAGGAAAGAGGCTTCACTGACTCACAGTTCCACATGGCTGGGAGGGCCTCAGGAAACTTACAATCATAGCAGAAGGTGAAGGAGAAGCAATCACCTTCTTCATGAGGCAACAGGAAAAAGACAGAGAGAGAGCAAGGGAAACCACTCTTGAAAAACCATGAGGTCTTGTGAGAACTCCCTCACTATCGTGAGAAGAGCATGGGGTGCCCCCATGATCCAATCACCTCCTACCACATCTCTCCCTCAACAACAGGGGATTACAATTTGAGATGAGATTTGGGTGTGAACATAACATTAAAACACAACAATACTATCTACACTTAAGTGATCATAATTAGTGTCCTATCTACCATGATATTTCCCAATCCCTGTTTCCAGTTACTGATACTATCTTTAGTTCAGAAAAGGTAACTAGAAATCTCCAAAATATATTCAGTTTAACTATTTTCCTTATCACAGTCTCAATATATTCACTTAAAGACCAAACTTAATCATTGTTACCCTTAAAAAACATTTTATTTCTATCTTTTCTGTTTTTTTCTTCATGTCAGGGTTCAATAACATTCTGCCTAAATTATTTCAAGTAGTTTAAATTTGTGTAATTTTTTTTCCAATTGACCAGCAAAGCAATCAAACTCTACAGATTAAATCATAATTTTTGTTTTATTTTTATTTTTAGTTCTGGGGTACAAGTGCAGGATATGCAGTTTTGTTACATAGATAAGTATGTGTTATGGTGGTTTGCGGCACCTATCAACCTATCATCTTGGTTATAAGCCCAGCATTGATTAGCTAATTTTATTAATGTTCTCCATCCTCCCACCTGACACCTGACAGGCCCTAGTGTGTGATGGCCCCTCCCTGTGTTCATCTGTTCTCATTGTTCAGCTCCCACTTATAAGTGAGAACATGCAGTGTTTGGTTTTCTGTCCTGTGTTACTTTGCTGCGTATAATGGCTTCCAGCTTCATCCATTTCCCTGCAAAGGACATGATCTCATTCCTTTTTATGGCTGCATAGTATTCTATGGTGTATATGTACCACATTTTCTTTATTCATTCTCTTGGGATGGACATTTGGGTTGATTTCATGTCTTTGCTATTGTGAATAGTGCTGCAACAAACACATGCATGCATGCATTCTTGTAATAGAATAATTTATATTCCTTTGTGTATATACCCAGTAATAGGATTGCTGGTTCTAGAAATTGGTATTTCTGGTTATAGATCTTTGAGGAATTGCCACACCCACACCATCTTCTACAATGGTTAAACTAATTTACATTCCCATCAACAGTGTAAAAGTTTTCCTATTTTGCTGCAACCTCACCAGCATCTGTTTTTTCTGGACTTTTTAAGAAAGGCCATTGTGATTGGCCTGAGATTGTATCTCATTGTGGTGATTTGAGTTTCTCTAACCATCAGTGATACTGAGGTTGTTTTCATGATTGTTGGCTGTATGAAATGTCTGCTCAGGTCTTTTGCCCACTTTTTAATGGCGTTGTTCGTTTTTTTTCTTGTAAATTTGTTTGAGTTCCTTGTAGATTCTGGGTATTAGACCTTTGTTGCAGAGATAGATTGCAAAAATTTTCTCCCACTCTGTAGGTTGATAGTTCCTTTTGCTGTGCAGAACCTCTTTAGTTTAATTAGATCCCATTTGTCAATTTCTGCTTTTGCTGCAATTGCTTTTGATGATTTCATCATGAAATCTTTGCCTGTGCCTATGTCCTAAGGGGTATTACCTAGATTTTCTTCTAGGGTTTTTGTAGTTGGGGTTTTACATTTAAGTCTTTAATTCATCTTGAGTTAACTTTTGTGTAAGGTTTGAGGAGGTGGTCTAGTTTCAATTTTCTGCAAACGAATAGCCAGTTTTTCCAGCACCATTTATTAAATAGGAAATCCCTTCCCCATTGCTTGTTTTTGACAGATTTATTGAAGATCAGATGGTTGTATATGTGTGCTGTTGTTTCTGAGTTCTCTATTCTGTTCCGTTGGTCTTTGTGTCTGTTTTTATGCAAGTACCATGCTGTTTTGTTACTGTAGCCTTACAGTAAAATGTGAGGTCTGGTAGCATGATGCCTCAAGCTTTATTCTTTTTCCTTATGATTGACTTGACTATAGAGCTCTTTTTTAGTTTCATATGAATTTTAAAATATTTTTTTCTAATTCTCCAAAGAATGCCAATGCTAGTTTAATAGGAACAGATTGAATTTATACATTACTTTGGGCATTAGGGTCATTTTCACCATGGTGATTCTTTCCAACCATGAGGATGGAATGTTTCTCCATTTGTTTTGTTGTCTCATATTTCTTTGAGCAGTGGGTTGCAGTTCTCCTTGAAGAGGTCATTCACATCCCTTGTTAGCTATATTCCTAGGTATTTTATTTCCTTTATGGCAATTGTGAATGAAAGTTCATTCCTTACTTGGCACTCTGCTTGTCTATTATTGGTGTAAAGGAATGCTTGTGATTTTTGCACATTGATTTTGTATCCTGAGACTTTGCTGAAGGTGCTTACCAGCTTGAGAAGCTTTTGCGCTGAGATGGTGGAGTTTTCTTAATGTAGGATTATGTCATCTGCAAACAAATATTTTTTCCTTTCTCTCTTCCTATTTGAATACCCTTTATTTCTTTCTCTTCCTTGATTGCCATGGCCAGAACTTCCAATACTGTGTTGAATAGAAGTGGTGAGAGAAACCATCCTTGCCTTGTGCCAGTTTTCAAAAGGAATGTTTCCAGCTTTTGGCTATTCAGTATGATACTAGCTGTGGGTTTGTCATAAATGGCTCTTACTATTTTGATGTATGTTCCTTCAATAATACCATGAGAATTTTTAACATGAGGTCTGTTTAATTTTGTGATCTTTTCTTTGTCTATTAAGAAAATCTTGTGATTTTTGTCTCTAGATCTGACTATGTGATGAATTACATTTATTGATTTGCATATGTTGAACCAGCCTTGAATCCAAGGAATGAAGCCAGCTTGACAGCAGTGGATAAGCTTTTTGATGTGCTGCTGAACTTGGTTTGCCAGTATTTTATTGAGAATATATGCATTGATGTTCCTCCGAGATTAGTCTGAAGTTTTCTTTTTTTGTTGTATCTCTGCCAGGTTTTGGTATCAGTATGATGCTGGCCTCATAGAATAAGTTAGGGAGGAGTCCCTTCTTTGCAATTGTTTTAAATAGTTCAGAAGAAATCATACTATCTCCCTTTGCATTTCTGGTAAAATTCAACTGTATATCCATCTGTTCCTGGGCTTTATGTTGGTTGGTAGACTATTGATAACTGCTTCAATTTTAGAACACCTTATTGGTCTATTAGGGATTCAACTTCCTAATTCAGTCTTGGGAGGTTGGATGTGTCCAGGAATTTATTCATTTCTTCTAGTTTATTTGCCCAGAGCTGTTTATCATATACTCTGATAGTAATTTTATTTCTGTGGGGCCAGTGGTGATATCCCCTTTATCATTTTTTATTGTGTCTATTTGATTTTTCTCTCTTTTCTTCTTTATTAGTCCAGCTAGCCGTCTATCTATTTTGTTAATTTTTTCATAAAACCAGCTCTTGGATTCATTGACTTTTTAAAGGATTTTTCATGTCTCCAGCTCCTTCAGTTCTTCTCTGATCTTAGTTATATCTTGTCTTCTACTAGTTTTCGGATTAGCTTGCTCTTGCCTCTCTAACTATTTTAATTGTGATATTAGGATATCGATTTGAGATCTTTCTAGCTTTCTGATGTGGGCATTAAGTGCTATAAACTTTCTTTTTAATACTGCTATAGCTGCATCTCAGAGATTCTGATTCATTGTCTGTTTTCATTGGTTTCAAAGAACTTCTTTATCTCCACCTTAATTTCTTTATTTACCCAGGAGGAGGTTGCACATTTTCCATGTAGTTGTGTGGTTTTGAGTGAGTTTCTTAATCTTGAGTTCTAATTTGATTGTGCTGTGGTCAGAGAGACTATTTGTTGATTTCAGTTATTTTGCATCTGCTGAGGAAGAATTTACTTCCAATTATGTGATCAATTTTAGAGTAATGTCATGTGGCACTGAGAAGAATATATATTCTATTATTTTGGTGTGAAAAGATGTGTAGATATCTGTCAGGTCCACTTGATTCAGAGTTGACTTCAAGTCTTTAATATCTTTCTTAATTTTCAGTGTCAATGATCTGTCTAATATTGACAGTGGGGTGCTAAAGTCTCCCACTATTATTGTATAGGAATCTTAAGTCCCATTTTAGTCTCTAAGAACTTGTTTTCTTAGTCTAGGTGCTCCTATGTTGGGTACATATATATTTAGGATAGTTAGCTTTTCTTGTTGAATTGACCTTTACCTATATATAATGTCCTTCTTTATCTTTTTTAATCTTTGTTTCCTTAAAGTCTATTTTGTCAGAAACTAGGATTCCAGTCTCTGCTTTTTTCTGTTTTCCATTTGCTTTGTACATTTTCATCCATCCTTCTATTTTGAGTCTATGTGGGTCTTTGAATGTAAGATGGGTCTCTTGAATACAGCACACCAATGTATTTTGACTATATCCAGCTTTCCAGTTTGTGTCATTTAATTGGGACATTTAGTCCATTTACATTTAATATTGTTATGTGTGAATTTGATCCTGACATCATAATGCTAGTTGGTTATTTTGCAAACTTGTTTATGTATTTGTTTCATAGTGACACTGGTCTGTGTACTCAGTGTGTTTTTTTGTAGTGGCTGGTAATGGTTTTCCCTTTCCATATTTAGTGCTTCCTTTAAGAGCTCTTGCAAGGCAGGCTTCTTGGTGAGGAATTCCCCGAGCATTTGTTTGTCTGAAAAAATATTTTATTTCTCCTTCACTTACGAAGCTTGGTTTGGCTAGATATGAAATTCTAGGCTGAAAATTAAATCATTTTCTTTAAGAATGTTAAATACTGGCCTCCAGTCTCTTCTGGCTTGTACAGTTTCTGCTGAGACATCTGCTGCTAGTTTGGTGGATTTCCCTTTATAGGTGATATGGCCCTTCTCTCTGACTGTCCTTAACATTTTTTCCTTCCTATCAACCTTGGGAAATATCTATCTTGTATTTGATCTTCTTGTGAAGTATTTCACTATGGCTCTCTCAATTTCCTGAATTTGAGTGTTGGCTTGTCTTGCTACGCTGGGAAAGTCCTCCTGGACAATATCCTGAAGTGTATTTTCCAACTTGTTTCCCTTCTCCCCATCTTTTTCAGGTACCCCTATCAGTTGTAGGTTTGGTCTTTTAACATAATCCCATAGTTCTTCGAGGTTTTTTTGGTTCCTTTTCATTATTTTTTCACTAATCTGGTCTGTCTGCCTTATTTGAGCAAGAGAGACTTCAAGCTGTAATATCCTTTCTTCACTTGGTCTATATGGCTATTGATTCTTGTGTTTGCATTATGAAGTTCTCGTGTTGTGTTTTTCAGCTCCATCAGATCATTTATTTTCCTCTCTAAACTGGTTATTCTGGTTAACAGCTCCTGTGTTTTATCATGGTTCTTAGCTTCTTTTCAGTGAGTTAGAACATAATCCTTTAGCTCAAGGAAGTTCATTATTACCCATCTTATGAAGCCTCCTTAGGTCATTTCATCCATCTCAGCCTCAGTCCATTTCTGTACCCTTGTTGGAGATATGTTGTGATCTTTAGGAGGAGAAGAGAAACTCTGGCTTTTTGAGTTTTCAGCATTTTTGCATTGATTCTTTCTTAACTTTAAGGATTTATCTACCTTTGGTCTTTGAGGCTGCTGACTGTTGGATGGGTTTTTTCTTGTGGGGTCTTTTTTGTTGATGTTGTTGCTTTTTTGTTTATTTTTCTTCTAGTAGTCAGGTTCCTCTTCTGCAGGGCTGCTTCAGTTTTCTTGGGGTCCACTCCAGCCCCTATTTGCCTGGGTTGCTCCTTTCCCTGGAGATATCACCAGTGGAAGCATCAGACCAGCAAAGACAGTAGCCTGCTCCTTGCTCTGGGAGATCTGTCCCAGAGGGGCACTGATCTGATGCTGGCTGGAGTGCTCCTGTATAAAGTGTCTGGAGATTCCTGTTAGAAAGTCTCACTCAGTCAGGAGGAGTAGGGTCAAAGACCCACTTAAATAAGCAGACTGGGCAGGGTGCAGTGGCTCACACCTGTAATCCTAGCATTTTGGGAGGCCAAGGCAGGTGAATCGCTTGAGGTCAGGAGTTCAAGACCAGCCTAGCCAACACAGTGAAACCCTATCTTTATTAAAACTACAAAAATTAGTTAGCATAGTGCTGTGTGTCTATAATCCAAGCTACTTGGCAGGCTAAAGCAGGAGAATCTCTTGAACCTGGGAGGAAGAGGAAAAGTGAGCTGAAATCATGCCACTGCAGTCTAGCGTGGGTGACAGAGTCAGATTTCATCTCAATAAATAAGTAAATAAGCAGACTGTTTGCCCCTTGGAAGGGTGGGTGTGCTGCACTGGGGGGAATGCCCATCTAGGCTGCCCTGACTCTCCAAAGCCAGCAGGCAGAAAAGGCTAAGATAGCTGAGCCATTATATCACAGCCACCCCTCCTCCCAGGGTCTCCTCTCAGGATTATCAGTGTACTTTCCATAAACTCCTGGCAGGGAATGCTGAGATTTCCACAGGGAGGTCCCCCCCAGTAAAGAGGAGTGAATCTGATCCTGCTAAAAGAAGCAGTCTGGCCATGAAGTGGTTCAGCCTCTGTGCTGCAGTGTGGGGAACTGCTGTTGGTTGGAACCACCCTGCCTGGCTGGCACTGGCAGCAGAAAGCAGCTGACTGTCTCAGTGTCTGCAGATGCTAGGATTAAAGACATGAGCCACTGCACCCAACTCAAGTTATAATCCTTTTTATTTGCTATTGAATTTGTTTTCCTAGTATTTTGTTGAGAATTTTTGCATCTATGTTCATCAGTGCTATTAGCTTGTAGTATTTCTTTGTTTTCTCTGATATGGTTTCAGTATAATGCTGGCTTCAAAAAATGGGTTTGGAAATGCTCCCTAATCTTCCATTTCTTGGAGGAATTTGGAAAGTATTGGTGTCAATTCATCTTTAAATGTTCTGTTAATATTTGCTTTATATATTTAGGTGCTCTAATGTTCAGTGCATATATTTTTACAGTTATATTCTCTTGATGATGTCCCTCTTTTATCATTATATAATGATCTGTGTCTCTTTAAGAATTTTTTTAAAGTCTATTTTGTTTTATATTTATATAGCCATCCTTGGTTTCCATTTGCATGAAATGTCTTTTTCCATCCCTTCATTCTCAGACTTTGTGAATCTCTAAGGGTAAACTCTGTCTTTTATAGGCAACACACAGTTAGTTTAAAAAAAACAATAACACTTTGTCTTTTGATTGAACTATTTAATCCATTTACATTTAAAATTATTATTAATAGGTAAGAACTTAAATTAACATTTTGTGTATTGTTGTCTGTGTTTTGTAGTTCTTTTCTTCCTGTTTTTCTTTTGCCATTTTCCTTAGTCACATGATGATTTTTTTAATGACATGATTTTGCTTTTATTAATAGTTTGTGTATCTATTATGGGTTTTTTTCTTTGTAATTACTGGGAGCCTCACAAACTCCTTTTATACATATACATACAAATGCATATTTTAAGCTAGTCACAACTTAACTTTGATAGCATACAAAAACTCTACACATTTACTTCCTTGCACCCTACAGTTTAAGCTATTAATGTCATTATTTACATATTTTTATTAAGTGCACACATTAAAATTATTGTAACTATACTTATTGTTAGTATTTTCATCTTTTAACTTTCATATTGATGTTAAATGTGACTTACACACAACTATTACAGTATCTGAGTATTATAAATTTGACTATATCCTTTCCTTTACATTTATGCTTTATACATATGTATTTTTTCATGTTCCATTTAGTGTCTTTTTTGTTTCAACTTGAAGACCTCTATTTAGCAATCTTTTTTTGAGTAGGATGGATGTATTGTCTTTATCTCTTCATTTCTGAATGTCACCTTTGTGAAGCAATCTTGGCTTACAGACTTTTTTCTTCAGCACTATGAATACATCATCCTATTACTACTTGTCCTGCAAGATTTCTGCTGACAGAATACTGACATTTTTCTGCAGCTTCCCTTATATGTGATATTTCACTTTTCTTCTGCTCCTTTCAAAAATCTCTATTTGACTTTCATGTTGGATAATTAGATTATAATGTGTCTCAGCACAGATCTCAATATGTTCAGCTTATTTGGGGTTTTCCATGTAGCATGGATATGGTTGTTAATTTTCCTTTCTAGATCTGGGGAGTTTTATGTTATTCGTTATTTAAATAAGCTTTTCTTCTCTTTTTTCCCCTTCTGCTCCTTCCGGAACTTCCATAATATAGATATTGTCTCACTTGATGGTGTACCATAAAGCAAGTAACCTTTCTTTATTCTTTTTACTTTTTCCTCTGATTGGATAATTCAAGTAATGTGCCCTTGAGTATTCCAATTCTTTCTTCTGCTTGATTCAGTCTTCTGTTGAAGCTTTTACTGATTTTTAAATTTCAGTCATTGTCTTGGCTACAGATTTCTTGTTTATTCTTTATTTATGATTTACATCTTTTTGTTGATATTCTAATTTTGTTTATGTGTTGTTTTTCAGGTTCCGTTAGCTGTCTATCTGCATTTTCTTGTAGCTCACAGAGTTTCTTAAGGATAATTATTCTGAATTATTTGTGAGGCAATTGTAGTTCTCCATTTATTAGGCGCCCAGTAAAGGTTTATTTTGCTCCTTTGTTGGTGTTACGTTTCCTTGATTCTTCATGATTTTGAATCTATGCAGAGCTGTCTTTGTATTTGAGAAAGAAGTTCACTCTTCTTGTCTTTACTGATTGACTCCAGAAGAAAAACACTCTTATCAATCAGTTTAGCTGGAGGTTTTGGGGTCTCGGGCCATTTTCTGTGGATATGCCTGCTTGGTTTCCTTTTCCCCTCTTCACTGGAGAGAAGTCTAACGGTTCTGTTCCCTTTCTCATTCCTGCAAAGCCAGGTCAAGTGCTGAGAGACTTTTTTTTTCTCCAGGGCAATGCCATGAAGTTTTCAAAGTTGTTTGCCTGTATCCAATCCTGCAGGATTATATCAGTTGTGTTATCTCAGAAGTTTGAACACATCGTTTTCAGAGGCTCATGCCTACCACCTGGGGGAATTATGCAAAATTCTAGGAGTATTTTTAAGTCAGTTGGGTCATCCAAAGATTAGATGTTTCACAATATTCATGGGTGGTCTTCTTGAAGGAATTTATGAGCCATTTAGTATAATCTGCAGCCAGTTCTTAAGATCCTCAAAGTGATTGCCATAAACTTCTGCCCCTTTCCCTGCTCCTAGCTCCCTTCTTCAGCTCTACTTTTCCCCTCTGTGATGGGTGTTGGATGAGGCTGAAGTGAGTCTTTTGGGCCACATCCTGCCAGACAGGGCAAGCCAGACACTTAGCCTACTCTAAGTTTTCCCTCTGGGGAAAGTCACAGGCCTAGGGGACTGCTCTTGGCTGTGAGCTTTGCTGTCTTGTATGATGAAATGAGGCAGATAAAGTGAAACTATTATTCTTACCAACTTCAGTTCATCTATTCTTGGAATTTTTGTTCTAGCTCAGTGATGGAATCCCTCCAGCGGCCTCCCAGGTTCACATAAAGTCGTTGCTGTAAGTAGATGGTTGTTAAAATTGGCATTATTACGGGCGCATGAGGATTGGAATTTCCAATTCTACTCTCCTGCTAATTCACTCAGATGAATTTATAATTAACTAAATTTATTTATGTATCTTCTGTTCTTAAGGGCTGCTTACTGTGGGCTTATTTTGAACCTTTGGTTGTACCATATTTTCCCTAATCTTTCATGTTCCTGGTAGCTCTACACCGATGTCTGCAAATTTGAAGAAACAGCCACTTCTCTCAGACTATACAGACTAGAATTGACAGGGAAATCCCTTGATTAATCTAACCAGCTAGAAAGTCTGGGAGCCTTGCAAACATATTCTATGAATGTGTATTCTCCATTGCTTTCTATCTTATAACGAGAAGTCTCAGGGTTGTGCACCTTCTCTGAATCTCGCTGAGCTGTGCTAGCTTCGGTTAGTCATGTGCCCCTTTTCTTTGTTCTTTGCTACCCTAGGTGTTCAAGCTACCCTTCTTCCCTCAGCACTCTGGATGAGGTGTGACAGAAACAGTTCCCTCAGGCAGCAGCCTGATAGTCTGAGAAAGTTGTACGCAGGCTTCACTTTCTCTCTTCTCCTGAGAGAAAAGTTGTGGCTAAAATAACTTCTCCTGGCCCTGAGCTGTACTGGCTGTGGGTGGGGCTGACATGGCTAGAGGAAAAATGCTCTTCTTATCCATTTCAATGCGGCTCTTATTGATTTTTGTGTTGTCTGGGGTACTGCAACTCTTGAGTGAACTCTGCACCTCTTATAAAAGTGTTGTGTCCATATATCATTGTTAAATCAGTGTTTCTGTAGGGGATCAGGGCTTCGACTTCCCATTCTATCATTTTTCTGATGTCACTATCCAGAGACATCTCGTGTGCATTGCCCTCTTCATCGTATCTTCAGTTATTTTTTGTCAAATCTTACAGTATTTTTTTTTTGCACTGCATTTGCTATATTCTGAAATAATATAGCTCTTTCATTTACTTATAATTGTCTGTCAGAACTAGAACATAAGCTACTTTAAGGCCCTGATTACATAGTAGCAACACTTACTAATGGTGCCTTACATAGTAAACAAGTTAACATTTAGCCTATTCATTAAGAAATTACCAAGACTTGATAATGTTCTAGAAACAAGAATTTTATTTAAAAAGGATTATTTTTCTTCCTTGCTCTAAAAATAAAAAGCAACTTTCAATTATATATATTATATACATATAAAGGCAATATATATATATATCTTGAAGTTAATGTATTTAAAGGTGTTATGCAGCTAAGGTATAATACTGGGTGAGTCTACTGAGTAGACTGAGTAACAATGAGAAAAGTATCTGTAGAATATGAGGGAGCAGGGCTGTGTATATAAAGAACATGCAGGTAGTAAGGTAAAAGGAGTAAGAAGACACTTCAAAAATATCTCTAAGATCATCATTTACAACAGTACTCTTAGCAGACATGTAATAAAAGGAAAACAGTTACATTAGTTACTATAAAAATTAAAGATGTTTTACTAGTAAGTCAAATATTTGCAAATTCTCATACTTCATCTTTTAATTTCTAATTTTAAGAAAATATTTTTGAAACTATTATAATAAATGACAGGTATGTGGAGACATAACTATTTATCTCTGTATCTGTATTTTTATGTTTATTTACAAATGCTGTTATCTATTTTGCTGAACATCATACATACAACATGATGTCTTTGCTAAAGGTAGGTCAAAAACTACATTAATAAAAATCGTCCAGGTATTCCTTTTTGGGTAGAAATGAAATTTTATGTTAGAAGCAATTTTCTTTTAGAGGTGATCTCAGTCAAGAACACATTTTGGTGGACTCTTAATTATGCCCACGTAAAGAAAGTGCCTACCCTTTGTGAAGAGCTACATGAAGTAAGTAACCCAGGAACAGATGCTTAAGACTAAGGCGAGTATTCTGCTTAGTAATATACACTATGCTTTTGCAAATGATGATACCCATTAGAAAATGGATATTTTATACATCTGGACTTGGACTAAACTATACCTTTAATGTCATATTCATTTCTGTTGTATTGTGCTTGCTGTTAGCAAGTAACGGTTCACAGAAGATGTAGAGCTTGAATATAAATGATGCAGGAGCAGTTCTTAGCTGGAAAAATCTGTTAAATATTCTGAGTTTTGTCACATACGAGTGTAAATCAGTGAGAGTCTATTTAGGGTTATAGAGACTATTCTAGGAATTTTTAAGCCTGGGGAATTTAATTCAAAGAATTCGTTGAACAGGTTGATGGAAATGCTGACGGTTATAGCAACAGATAATAATGGAACCCAGCAGATTAGGAACAGAAAATTCCACTGTACTTAAGGCAGGAGGTGCAAGGGAGGAGGCAAGAAACCACAGCATCCTATATGGAACTTTAATCAAAGCAATACTACCCCTGCAGGAGTCAGGCCTACAAAATGAGTGTCAGGCCAATGAAGCAGAATGAAGGAGCACATGAAGCCATTGCTAGATTTATCACTGAATGCGCAGAGAAATTGTTAGAAAAACTCTGATTTCTCTTAATTCCTGTCATTTTCACTTCCTCCTCCTTTTCTTCCCTCAAATCTTACACAGTTGCCTGACATTGACCAAATCTTTAGGAAAGCCAGAGCACAAAAGCACCTGGGAAATGTCACTTACAAGAGAAAGATAAGAAATGGATCTGGAGAAAATAAGCTAATGGCAAGCACGAAAGAGACCCTGCTGTGCTTTCACAAAAGCATCTTTGAAAGTTTTAGCCAGATCATATGTTTTGGTATAATGAAGGAAGGACTTCTTAGAGAGCTAGAAGGATCTAAGTGAAGAACTGTGTGCTTCTGTGGCTTTGGTATGGTGGTTTAGCAGTGATTTCCACTGGAGAATGACCGTAGACTGAATTTGGGAGTTGAAAATTGGCTTAAAAAGGAGTCCAAAATTGGGCCCCAAAAGGAAGAATACTGCACCCCTGTCTTTGAGAACTCATGACAAATTCTACTAAAGAACTATAAGAAAAAATTATAAGGACTATTAACAGAAGTTGATTTATATTAGTGATGTGGTTGTAAGCTCAAGTAATTTTGATATGAACTATATTATTTATTGTTATATCACTGTTAATAGAAGTGTCTGAAATACACACACACACATATATTTTCAAAGCACTAGTAAAAGTACATCTGATTCCTTAGATATAAATGCATTTAAATTTATATTTAGAACTTGAAATTAAACTATAACCTATCCAATGAGGGCTAGAAGGAAATGAAGAATTTAACAACTCCTACAAGTACATTAGCAAAGCTGAAAGCCTAGACAGAGCATTTATAAAAGGCTTATAAATCATATTCCCCTTTAACAATACATAAAACAAATCTCTAAGACTTAGGTAAATCAGATAATGTAACTTCTAATGTATTTTGATTAAGAGGACACATTTATTCATGAATGAAGCAATGTTTAAATCAAACTGTCTTTGAAAGACATTACATTTTCATTAAATTATGACATATATCAGGTTTTATATTCCATTATTTGTCATTAAAGGTCTTCTGCAATGTGCTTTTTTCAACTGAATTCTGAAATTCTTTCTTCTTTTTCCCTGTGTCCATCCAGCTCTTTTCACTTTGTAAGATTATGTATATGTTTTTATATAAAATACCTTTATTTATGATCTTCTATGAGTTAATCATTGGAGTATATGCTAGAGATAAACTAATAGGCAAATATCGTCTTTGCCTTCAAAGATATTGTTGTATAATAAGGGGTGTGGATATTGTGCATACAATTGCAATGATATCTGATGTGGGTTGCAGCGAATTTGCACTCTCAGCTTAGCTCAGTTGGACATTGTTTCCCAGAAATCACTTCCCTTTGTGGATCTCAGTTAGGGTTGTCAAAAAAAGCAATGTGGAAGTTAGAATTTCAGCAGCAGCTATTGAACTTAGAAGACTGATGAAGGGTAGCTGCCACTACTGTGCTTCATGTACATTGTCACTTGTCTGCTGGATCATGTGCTTCATGTACACTGTCACTTGTTGGCATGAAGCTGTACCAAGGCCATAGGTCCTTAGCTCCTTCCAGATCTTCTGCTTCATATATGCCAATTATGAGCCACGCAAGTAGGCCACATTACTACAAAGTACCAGCTTCTCTTTCAGGTTCATCCTCATAATCAAGGTTGAAGGTGGATTCTAGGATTCTAGGTGGTTTTCATGGATTCTAGTCTGTCTTTTCTCTCCTCTACTTCATGTCCAGGTTTTTAACAGACATTTTACTTTTCAGTGACTATAAACCCTCCATCAGGTACAGCCTTTCATACAATTTGTCACATGGTTCTACAACTGAGGAAAGCTAATGGCAGTGTTATATCCCTAACTCTGCATCACTCATATCTTTTTTGCTTCTTTGCTTAATCACTGACTGATTGACAGACCAGTCCTATAAGCAATTATAACATATATACCTTCAGAATGGATTTCCTTAAAAAAATCTTCTGATATGATTGATGTTAATGGCATTAGGATGCTGGTAGTCCTTGGCAATCTGTGGCAAATAGTCACTTAAATTATCGTGTTTCAATTAGATTCCTGTAATAAAATGCTTATGGGCGGGAAGACTTAAGAGACAAAGTAGTAGCTGCCAGTAATTTTTTAGTGAAAATAAAGAGTATGATGTAATTAGTTGGTTGCTTTTAGTTGTGTTGCAGTGCTTATAAAAGAGATAAAAACAAGAGATAAAAAGCTTTAAACTCACAACTAAAGGCCTGAAAAAGTGATCAGAAAACTTGTGATGATGCTAAAATAACCCCTTATTCCCCATAGACACAGATCAATTTCACATATGAGTAAGATTATATATATACAGATATATTAAATAAAATTATAATATATATGTATCTCACGATTTCTTCATCCGTTTATCCTTCTATAGACACTTAGCTTGTTTCCATTTCTTGACCATTGTGATTAATGCTGCAGTGAACGTGGCACTGCAGATAGCTCTTTGAGCTAATGATTTTGTTTATTTGGATACATACAAAGAAGTAGGATTTTTGCATCTCATGGTAGTTTATTTGGAATTTTTTGAGGGTCTTCTATACTGTTTTCCATGATAGTTGTGCTAATTTACATTTCCACCAACAGTGTGGAAGGATTCCCTTTTCTCCACACCCTTGCCACCATTTATCTCCCATCTTTTTTATAATTGCCATCATAACAGTTGTGAGGTGACTGGCATTTCCCTGATAATGAGTGACACTGAACATCTTCTCATGTACTTGTTTACCATTATGTATGTCTTCTTTGTAAAAATGTCTATTTCCACATCCCCCAAAAATGCATATTCAAGCTTTTCAACCATTTTAATGCAGATTGTTTTCTGCTATTGAATTATATGAGTTTCTTATGTATTTTGGAGATTAGCCCCTTATTAAAGATCTTAAATGTTCTCATCACATACTCATACAAATATTAATTAATAGAGGTAGCAAGTGTGTTACCGAATTTTATTGTGGTAATCATTTTATAATATAAACATGTGTCGACTCTTCATATTGTACACCTTAAATTTATACAATTTTGTTTGGGAATTACACCTCAATAAACATGGAAAAAAAGAATAGTGAATGGTCTTTTGGAAACTCACACACAGTGCAAGGCTGTGACAATGTATTACAGGGCTAGGATAAAATAATTCAGCATATACATGAGCTCTAAATCAAAAACCAATACATGGCACTCTTTATCCCATGAATCTTGTTCATTTGTCCGTTACTCGTTACTCCCATACCATTGGATGGCAATTTAAAAAAAATTCCACATCCTAGTTTCAATGCAGGAAAGGCTTCCATAAGGGAACATAGCAATGGTTTCATTAAACAGGAAGCAGAAACTGCCATACTGCCTCCGAACTCTTCACCCTGGTAAATGAAGAGGCAGAGAAATGAGTTACTCTATGGAAACAGGGTAATAAGTTTTGCTACAGACTGAATGATAGTATTTCCTCCAGAATTTATATTTGAAGGTTCAAATTCCCAGTGCCATGATATTAGGAGGCAGGACTTTGGGAAATAATTAGGTCATGGGGCCAGAGCCCTCATAAATGGGATTAATGCCCTCATAAGAAGAAACACATATTCTAGATCTTGGACTTCCCAGCTTCCAGAACTGTGATAAATAAATATTGGTTAATCCACCCAGTCTGTGGCATTTTGTTATAATAGCCTGAACTGACTAAAGCAAATTCTCCCTTTCAAAAAGAAATCAGGTTGCTACTTCACAATATGAGTATGGAATTAAATGTGTGGAATCAAGAATAACCCATGAGAAGCCTCTCGGGACTCCATGTCTTGTGATAAAAGTTCACGAAAAACTCTAACAACCCAGAGCAAGCAGGACTGCTATGACCTACACTCTGCAGAGTAAAGTTCTGGACAGTGCAAGGCAAGAAATGTGGACAGGCAAGTTATGTGCCGGGATAAAGGGACTGTGGAATGAATAGTGGAAGAAGCAAATATAAACAACAGCTACAAAGTATGACAAGTTGAAAAACCAGAAATATAATAGTTACAAGATTCTCCTTTATTTTTATATTTAAAAAACTGTATATATGTTACCTAATTATTTTCTTGTCCCACTCTCACTCCCCCATGTGCTGAAATTAAAAAAATTTTTTTTTCCTTTTTTTTTGAGACGAGTCTCCCTCTGTCACCCAGGCTGGAGTGCAGTGACGTGACCGCAGCTCACTGTAACCTCTGCCTCCCAGGTTTAAGTGATTGTCCTGTCTCAACCTTCCGAGTAGCTGGGATTACAGGTGCCCGCCACCACACCCAACTAATTTTTATATTTTTAATAAAGACAGGTTTTCACCATATTGGCCAGGCTGATCTCAAACTGCTCACCTGAGGTGATCCACCCACCTCGGCCTCTGAAAGTGCTGGGATTACAGGAGTGAGCCACCGTGCCCAGCCCAAATGTTTTTATGATGGTTAATATTACCACATCAGGATTTAAAGATATTAAAGGTTCTGTTACAATAGAAATAGACTTTATCCTCCACCAGGGATAAACAAATGATACATGAGACTTTGTATACTACTTTGGGGAGGTAGTTAGCATGTTTAAGGTTAGACAAGTAATAATTGCATTATGAAATAATCGCATTGTGGAATCATGATTTAAATAGTATCTGTGTTTAGAAGTTTAGAATAGATAAGACAGAATATTTAGTATAAATACCTATTTCAGTGATGGACTATAAATGTTTTGTATTACGTTAATTTAGGTAAGTTAGAACTACCTTTCCAAGAATCCTCTTCCCTGTAGAGTTCTGGAAATCATCACAAAGGTAATGGCAGGCTTGAGACGGTCCGACAAGGCATGGGGGTGAATCACTACAAAGCATGGTAAAAGCAGGAACTCACTATCACCTCTGTGCCTAAACATTGCTGGATAGAAAATTCTTATTCCTCAAACATGTATTTCAACTTCAAATTCTGCAGTGTCTTCTTTTTCAGTTAATGGTGAGTGTTAAAAACAACCTTGAGGGTGGGGTGTGGTGGCTCATGCCTTTATCCCAGCACTTTGGGAGGCCGAGGCGGTAGATCAAGAGGTCAAGAGATCGAGACCATCCTGGCCAACATGGTGAAACCCCGTCTCTACTAAAAGTACAAAAGATTAGCCAGGCATGGTGGTGCATGCCTGTAGTCCCAACTACTCGGGAGGCTGAGGCAGGAGAATTGCTTGAAACTGGAAAACGGATATTGCAATGAGCCGAGATCCCGCCACTGCACTCCAGCCTGGCCATAGAGGGAGACTCTGTCTCAAAAAAAAAAAAGAGTGAGGGAGTAGTTTTTGGAGTCCTGTCCTTAATCAGGTGAGAGCTGATGGGACCAAATGCACATGAGTGGTCACTGATCTTAACTAGGTGTTCATCTAGTTCCTCTCAGCTACAGGAGGGACAGCAGAGTGACTAGGCAGACATGAGTAAGCTGTCAAACGTGGTGGTGTCATCAAGTGAAAATTCTGTTCTGGAAACTTCTCATTTCTTGGTAAAATAAGAAATAATTAGAAAAAGAATGGGAGAGAAGGTGTAACTGTGTGTGGAATTATGATAAGGAACAGAACAATCTAGAAGAATAGAAGAATGAATGGACTAGGTTTATTTAGTAGAATCACGAAGCTAAGATCTTAGAGCAGGTCGGATGGAGTGGCTCACGCCTGTAATCCCAGCACTTTGGGAGGCCGAGGCGAGTGGATCACCTGAGGTCCAGAGATCAAGACCAGCCTGACCAACATGGTGAAATACGATCTCTAGTAAAAAAACACCAAAAGTACCTGGGCCTGGTGGTGTGTGCGTGTAATCTCAGTTATTTGAAGGGCTGAGGCAGGACAGTCACTTGAACTCAGGAGGCGGAGGTTGCAATGAGCCGAGATAGTGCTATTGCACTCCAGCCTGGGAGACAAAGTGAGACTCCATCTCAAAGAAAGAAAAAAAAATCTTACGGCAGTGTTCTCAAACTTTAGCATGCATCATTATCTCCTGTAGAAATTTTTAAAATAGGTTATAGGGCTGCACACTTAGATTCCAGGGCCTCAGGATTCAGTAGGTGTGGGAAGAATTCTGAAAATTCACATTCCTAGCAACACCCCAGATGATGTTTACTGTTTAGTGCTCACACCTGGAGACACACTCTTTTTAAAGAGATGTAAAGAGAGCCTAAGGATACGTGATCTCTTTTTGTTCCTATTTTGTGCAATTACTCCCTGAGTACATTTCTTCTCATTTCATATATTTATTAAGTGGCTCATTTATTCTTCATATATTAATGTTAATCTGTTTGAAGTTCCCCACAATTTCTCCTAAAGGATTTGCAATGAACACATAATCCGTAATGTTGTAATTACAAAATGGAAAAAAAAATTAATAACCAATTCAACATTTTTACCATTTTCTCCTGTCTAGAACTTTGTTTAGCAAGGTGTTTATCATCATTTTAAACATTAATTTTGCAAATGATAATGCGATGCTTATGAATATTTAAAAATAATTCATAATTAGCTGGGCGTGGTGGCGCGCGCCTGTAATCCCAGCTGCTCAGGAGGCTGAGGCAGGAGAATTGCTCCAACCCAGGAGGTGGAGGTCGCAGTGAGCCGAGATTGCGCCACTGCACTCCAGTCTGGTGCCTGGCGACAGACCGAGACTCTGTCTCAAAAAATAATAATAATAATAATTCATAAGGTACATATTATTTTTTAAATCTAAAACTACAAATGGATTTTCATATATTTTCCAAAAGCAAAAATAATTCCCAAAAGCAAATAAATATAAAAAATAACAAAAAGAAATTTACAGATACCTGCTTATCTTTAGCTCTTATAAAAAAAAAAAAATCTGCATTGGAGTATTTAAAGGCAATGTAAGCAAAAACTACATTGTTCTGGAAAATGTGTGGTCACTTCTAAACTCCTGTCTGTGCAGGAAAATACATCAGGAGTTTTTAGCTCAGTACAAATCAGCATGCCAAGTCTGGCAACAGAGAAGTATTATCTTTAAGAGAGTCAACAGGAATTCCAGAAGGAACATTTGGTGAAGAAGCTGCCAACTGCCTTTATTACTTTCTGAACTACCTCTAAGTTACAGGTATTTCCAGTTTTGTTCTGCAGATAATTTGAGCTCCATCTGTGGTTGATGAATATTTTTTAGTATGCTATTACAAATTATGGCTTTCGGCATGGTTGAAGCCTCTCTCTGCTAATTCAGCTACATAAAATATTGTGTTTCTTGATTCTGGGTATAATTCCATAGCGGGAAATTCAATGAGAGAAATAAGGATCCTATTTGCTATTGCAATTTGTTGGTTTGTTCCCACATAAAATATTGTTTTTAATTTTATGCTGAAATAGGTGATTATTAATTCTAAAATATAAATTTCCAACAGAGTCTGTACTAAACTACTTCTAAGGAAGTCAGATATATTTGTACATAAATTTTAATTCATATCAAAACCTACATAGTAAGTATACAGTTACTTAATTTGATTTGAAATAAGAAACACTTGATTATACTTACAGTGTGGATAATTTAGACTGTGGTCAGTTAAGAATTAGTTTTAATCCATTTTGGTGAAAGTATTCCTATAAATTAACAAAATTATAACATATGTTGTAGTTGGATGTTGAAGTACTTCCTAGATATATTTCTGAAATTGTTTTAGTACATGAACTATTGGATACTGAATCTGTGTATAGGCTCATAGGTCTGGCAGGTCAATTATAGCAGAGGTCAGAGTAAGGCAGAAGATTATGTCCTACATGGTAGAGATAGAAAGCAAGATCAAGCTAGATGATTAAGAGAACAGTATAGAGAAGCTGGGGATTCATATTAATTAGCGCATTTTGAAAAAATGCAACATAGTACACGATATCATAAAAATGGAAGGATTTGGATCTTTTCCTCTTAACTCCCATGAGGTACCTGAAGCAAAGTTGAGCAAGTCTGATTTAAAAGCATGTACGCTAGCTTAGACACTCACTAAATTTACGACCTTGCAAAATGTTTTCTCTGCCTCCAAGACAACTATGTTTATTTTTCTCCCTTATTCTATAAATATGGTAAATTTCATTATTATATATCTTGATAATGCATTTTAAAATTCCATGGAGAAATTTAGGGATTGTGATTTATGTTGGATAAGCGCTGTGTTTAATTTGCTAAGTTAAAACATCATTTGCATTTATATTAATAAAGCGAGACTGGTCTATGTGATTTTTTTTTCCCTATAAAATTCCTCTCCAATTTTGTTATGAAGATTACATAAACTGCATAAATAAATCTAGTAGATATCTCATATTCTCTGCAAAAGTTGGTGTAAGATAATTATTAAGGGATATCTGTTCTTTGAAGTGTTAGTGAAATGTGGTTTTGTGGGTGAGTAAACATTTCCTTACTTATGCAACTTCGGCTATTGGTCTGTTTTTAAGTTTTACAGTTTTGAACTAATTTGGTCATTTATATTTATTTGGAAATTCATCCATCTTGTTTATGTTTTCAAATTTAGATTACTGAATTGTTCCATAAAATGTTTCTATGACTTTTAAATCCCAAATGTACATGTAGACTGATTTAATGTCCTTATTTTATACTAAATATTGGGCTTTAGTGTTTTCTGAGTTGGATTATTATATTTTATTTTGCTTTGATTGGCTTATTTAATGATTTTTTTCTGTTCTTTCTAATTTTTTAAAGGACTACATTTTGTTCTATATTGAAGGAAAGGCAGATTATTTTATTTTTTAACTATGGATTATCATAGCTACCCATTTGAAATGTTTACTTAACTTTAATTGGTTTTGCTTTCTCTAGATGTATGAAAGGCTTCAAATTATTTATAAGTAATAATTTGTCTGCTTCTCATAAGTTTTGCAATTTAATGATCTCATTAAGATCTAATTTTAAATATAACTTAAATGCTGTTGTAAATTATGGATGATTTATGGGTACACTTTCAATTTTTAAATGTGTTATGATTATGTTTTAGCAATATCATTTTTAATTATTTCTAATTCAATTGTGTTGAGATCAGACAAATCTCCACAATTTTTGAGCCAACCTTTCTTGACTACAGAATGGCAAATTTACAAATGTTTCATGTCCACTTTAAATGCATGCATTTAGCTGCTGGTTAAATGTTATCTCTGTACCTGCTATATCAGACTAGTTAATCATGTTTTTCTGATCTATATACTTACTTATTTCTTGCATGCTTGAGATATTATTTTTGAAAGTTGTGTTAGATCACACTTACTATGTTGTTGAGTTTTAAACTGTCTTTATCATTTTGTTACTTATAATGTTAGAAAATTTGGGCCTATGAAGTTAGGTACAGAAATGTTAATGATCTTATATGTTTGTGCTTTTTATTAGAATTTAATATCTCTATCCTAGGTCTTTTATATAATATTATGTTGATATGACAGCTGTATTTGCCTATTGTACTATTTTTCTCATCTCTTCATTTTTAGTCTTTTTAAATCCTGTAAAAAAAATAATATAGTGTTATACAGATAAGTGGATTTTAATAGCCAATATAAACATTTAAACCTTTTAATATCAATAAAGTTAAATTGTTTATAGTTATGTAACTACTGATATATTTTAACTGATCTGCTGTCTTATATTACATTTTCTCTTTGCTCTATTGTTTTCATTGTCTCTAATCTCCTTCTTCCTTGGAGCAACCAACTTTTGATTATTCTCTTTTGCCTAATTAATAAGTACTCCAGTTAATTGGAAAATATGAATTCCTGTTGTAATCTTTAGTAGCTACCTACAAATTAATTCTAACTAACATGATTAGTCATCTTTTTCCTGCAAAGGTGGTAAGTTCTTCATGAGACAGGACCATTTGGCATGGTTTTTACGTTTTCCTTCCATATTGAACTCCTCTGTTATAATACTCTAGAACAGAATTTTCCAAAATCCATATGGGTATGCTTGTACCCATTAGCCAGTCTCTTGTCAACACCCACCTCCTCACACACACTCTTTTCAGCCTCTGGTAACCATCATCTTGCTCTCTGTCTCCATGAGATCAACTTTTTAAACTCTTAAATATGAAGGAGAATATGCAACACTTGTATTTATGCCTGGCTTATTTCACGTAACATAGTGACCTTCGGTTCTATCCATATTGCTGCAAATCAGTATTTCATTCCTTTTTTAATTGGTGAAGAGTATTTCATTGTGTACATGTACCCCACTTTGCTTATTCATTCATTCACTGATGGGCATTTAAGTCGATTCCATATTTTGCTATTGTGAATGGTGATGGAATAAATACAGAGATATAGATATCTCTTTAATATACCTTGTTTTTTTAATATGACATATTTACATTGAATATTTATTAGATTTGCCATTAGGATATTCAACATCCTTGGCTATCATTGCTCCTTGTATATAATTTCTTTGATCTGACTTAACTTTTTACTGTTAATTAAATTTATGTTAGGAATTTTTAATTAAAAGGGGATAGAACCAAGATTAAATTTTCTTAAATAAAATAGGTTATTTTCTAAAACATTTGGAATAGTATGGCTTTCATGCAGCTTGACAGCCATGATTAATTTTTTGGCTTTACTTTTACAGCATTGAAACGTATCTCATGTTTAAAAAAAAGTGAGGCTGTCTGCTTTATGTTTTCAAAGTTAAAACACTCTGCAGCAGTCTTATCAGATCAACAATATATTTAATCATTTAACAAATGTTTGATAATCTACTAATTGTACAATATAATTGCAGGCACTGTGTGTCAGTTTAGGTTTTCCAAGAAGCAGATGACAGGAAGCACGGGAGATATACTGGAGAAATATCTGTGTGGGATAAATGGTGAGGGAACTAGAGTAGCTGGGGAAAACCTAGGATCACATGGCAGGTTTGACACCTGTGAGTGCAGAAAGACAGCAAAAGGAGTATTGAGTAGGAAGACCTCAGAGTGCAGTGCAGCGTAAGAAACTCTTATCTTTTCTCCTTTGCAAAAGATCAATGGAATATATTTCTGTACGCTTGTTTCTTTATTCTCTATTCTGTTCCACTCATCTATTTATCTGCTTTTCAAACAATACCAAGTTGTCTGGGTTTCTTTAGCATTGTAACTCTCTCGAAGTCAAGTAATGTCAGTCCTGCAACTTTAATCTTCTTGGGATTGTGTTGACTATTCTTGCCTTCCACATAAACTTCAGAATCAGTTTGCTGATATCCACAAAACAATTTGCTAGTATTTTGACTTGGATTGTATTAAATCTAGAGATTATGTGGGAAAAATTCTATCTTAGGCATGTATGGGAAATCAATTGAGTTTTTTGTGTTAAGATTGCGTTTGGCAACCTCTTTGTAATTACTTATTAGTTTCAGAAGTTTTTTTGTTGATCTTTTGGGATTTTCTACATAGACAGATGCCATCTTTGAACAATGACAGTTTGATTTCTTCTTTTCTAATCTGTATACTTTTTATTTCCTTTCTTTGTTTCATCGCGTTAGCTAAGAATTCTAGGAAAATGTTAAGAAGAGACATCCCTGCTTTGTTCTCAGTTATAGGGGAAAAGCATCTAATTTCTAACCGTTAACACTGATGTAAGCCATATAAATTTTGTAAGTGTTCTTTATCAAGTTCAAAAAGTTTTCTTCATTCTTAGTTTCTTGAGTTTTTATCATGAATGAGTCAACTTTTGTCAAATGATTTTCAACAGCTATTGATATGATCATGTGACTTTTCTCCTTTGATGTAATAAGGTACATTAATTGATTTTCAGATGTTGAAATAGTCTCACATACGTGGAATAAATTTCACTTGGTCGTAGAAAATAGTTTTTTACACATTAGTGAATTTGATTAACTAATATTATATTGATGATTTTTGCATGTGTGTTGAGAGATATTGGCCTATAGATTTTCTTTCTTGGAATGTCTTTATCTGGTAATACAGTCTTCATAGTATGCGTAAGCAAACGTTCTCTCTGTTTCTATTTTCTGGAATAGAGTGTAAATAATTGGTTTTGGGAAGAGATCAGTATTTAATTGATAGACTGAGTAAAGTAGATGGTCCTTCACAATGTGAATGGGCATTCAGACAATCTGCTCAGAGCCTAAAGAAAAAAAGGTGAAAGAAGGTTGAATTTGCTCTTCTCCTGACTGCTTAACCTGGAGCATTGATATTCTCCTGCCCATGGTGCTCCTGATTTCCAGAACTTCAGACATAGATGGGAATCTGCAACAACAGCACTCTGGCTCTCAGGCTTTTCAAATACACCACCAACTTTCCTGGGTGTCCAGCATGCAGATAGCCAATTGTGGGACTTCTCAGGTTCCATAAATGCATGACCTAACATTGTATAATAAATCACTTTACAGCCCAGAGGCAGTGTTTTATCTCATTGATTTTCTCTGTTTTTTCCATTTAAGATTGTATTAAATTTTGCCCTAATTTTTATTATTTATTTTCTTCTGCTTATTTTGTATTTAAGTGAATTTTCTTTCTCGAGTCAGAAGCATAGATTATGTGATTTAGATCTTTCTCATTTTGTAATATATTCACTCGATGCTATAAATTTCCCTCTAGGCACTACTTTTGCTACACTGTAAAACTTTTGATTGAGGTGTATTTTTATTTAGTTCAACATTTTAAAAATTTCTCTGAAGTCAAGTAATGGGATCTTTTCAGCCATTGTTATTAATTTTCAATAAATTCCACTGTAATCTAAGAGCTTATTTTGTATGATTTCTTTTTTTAAAATGTATTAATGCCTGCTTATAACCTAGAATTAGATCTTTATTTGTGAATGTTCTCTGTGAGACTGGGAATAATGTGTATTCTGTTGTTGTTTGGTAAAATATTCTATAAATATTAAACATATCTACTTTATTAATGGTGCTATTCAGTTCATCTATGTCTTTACTGATTTGCTGCATGCTTAATCTGACAATAACTGGTAAAGTTGTGTTTAACTCTCCAATGATAACATATTTGTAAGTTCATGCTTGCAGTTCTATGAGTTCTTCCCTCACTCTTTTATTCTTTGCATTTCAGTTTGGGAAGTTTTTGTTGATAAATCTTGAGAGTCACTAATTTTTTCCTGGTCTGTGTCCAGTTTACTGATTAAACTCATCAAAGGCATTCTTCATTTCTTTTACAGAGAATTTGGTTTCTAGTACATTTTTCTGATTCTTTCATCGAGGTTATATTTCTCTGCTTACATATTGGTTCTTGCATGTTGTTTAATTTTTCCGTTAGAACCTGTCACACTAATTGTAGTTATTGTAAGCTATCTGATAATTTCAAGATTTTCTTGTTGTCTTTTTTCTTACCTCCTAGTATGATTTGTTACCTTTTCGTTGAATGGTAGAAAGGATGTATCTGGTAATAGGAATGAAGTTAATCAGGCTTTTAGTGTGAGGTTTTATATTAATCTGTGTAAGATCTGGATAGTGCTTAATGTTGGCTATGGTTGTAGGTGCCAGAAGCTTTAGTTTTCTCTAGTCTCTGTTGTTTTTCTCCCCATTGTCATTGTTTTTCCCTAGGAACTTTTTAAATAGAATATATGTTCTGCAGCTGTCTGAGTTGTAATCCACTGCTGTTATACTGGAGCCTGTTCCCACAGTGGTAAGGTGTTAGAAGGGGATACACTCTATAGTCTTATTACTAAATCTCAGTTTATTTTTTACTGGCCTCGGTCCTTGAGTTATGGCTTTCTGAAGCATTTCCTGATATTTTTACTATTTTCTACTCTTGCAGTTGTCTAATCGACCTCTCCTCTTGTCAACTACCGCTAAGACAAAGTAGTTTTATTTGAAAGCTGGCCTTTGTTATGAATTATTCTCTGGATGTGTTTCAAAGTGATTACTTTCACCTGGTTATCTTTCAAAATGGTTGTTTTTACCTTCGCCATACACTGAAGCAAGAAGTATTTTATTCTCCCATTTTTGCCATGAGAACCTGATGGTACTCAAGGTCACAAAACCCAGAAAAGTATCAGGACCTTAAGATTGTGCCCACAGGAGCATTTAACTATCAAGCTATTCACAGTCATCCTGCAGCAATTCATCAATTAGCTTTAAATGTTCCTTCTGGTTTATGGCACCCAGTGAACTGATGTAGGCTGTGTTTCTCTGTATATGTCTGTCTCTCTAGCTGTCAGAGTGGTGGTTTGCCATGTAATCTTAACTCTGGCAGATCTAAGGAACATTGATTTTTTTCAGTTTGTTTAGCTATCTCTTTTGTGAGAAAGGGAATAGTGACTCACAAATTCTTTACATTTTGGAGCTAAAAACCAGAAATCAGATTATTTAATGTTAATTTTTTAATGTTACTATTTATGCCAGAAAAGCACGTAATATAAACTTAATATCTTAAGATGCTTGTGGTATGTTAAATTATGTTGTTAAATGTTGCCGAGTTAATGGGATTATTTAACCAGAACAAATAAAATAGATTATTTAATTCCAATTTTCTCTGGAAATCTCTGCAGAAGTCTCATACCATAGGTAAATAGACTATTTGCTCTTCTCCTATAGCTTCGGTAGTTTGCTTGTTTAAACTGGGTCAACAAACCATGAGCTCCACGAGCCATGACTACATCTCATCTATTTTCGTGTCCACAGTCTCTAGTAGAGTGCTAAAATACAGAATAATCTCAATAAGATTTGTTGAAAGAGCCAGTTACTTTACAATAAAAACTCCCAGAGTAAAGAATTATGTCCTAAACATTATAATATTCTACCCCTCCATCAATCAATGTGGTTATATGAATCACCAACAAATAATGAATATATGTATAAAAAAGTAGATAAATAAACATAATATTCTACCTTAGTCTCAAAAATGTTGGTCTGTGGTACAGTGAATATGAGTTCCTCTATGAACCCAAATTAAGAGTGAATCACATGCGCTTGGACTTCAATCCCAGTTCCAAGTTTTTCCATTGGGTGATTTACATTCTTTCTCTGAACCACCTCCACAGGTAAAATGGAGAGAATAATTTGACTATAATTTTGTTATAGATTAAGATGATAATATTTCAGTATGTAATTTTATACTGTGCATATATACCTGGTGTTTAATAAATATTTCCTTTTCCTACGACTCATCACTCTGTCTTTTTTGTAAACAGTAGCTATGTATGTGGTAAGACATTTATGTAGTTGGTAGAAGAAAATTAAGTGACATAAAGCAATCATTTTATTTTATTTTATGGGGGGATCAAATATACTTCAAAATCCACTGATAGATTCATATCTTTTTCTCATAAAAGTAAAATCCTTTTAAACACTTTAAATACTTCAATTCGTCTTCATTTCTTCCTCTGAGATGCTATTTCCCTCACTTTATCTCCAGCTAAAGTCCCCTCTCCTCCTGCCCTCATTCACTGTGTTCAATCTACAGGCATGTCAGGTATGCTTCTTCCTCAAAGAGTTTGCAAACCCTATTTTATTTTCTTGCTGAAATAATCTTCCTCAAGATGATCTTAGATATTCCTGCATATCTTTCTATGACAATATTATTTAAACAGCAACTTCCTGGTACTTCATTAGGCCTCTCCTGTATTCATCATCTCTCCAGAGTTTATTATCAACTGACAGTTATGATATTTCATGAATTTTATTTTTCATTGATAATGTTTCTCACCCTCTCCAATTAGAACCTAAGCTTCATGAATTCAGGGGATTTTAAGTATTTTGTTCATTGTTGTGCCTGTCATATGGTAGACATTTTACAAATATTTATGGTGTGAATAAATGAATGCAGTGGCATTATAAGTAAAGAGTTTATAAGAAAAGCATATATAATCTTTTAAAAATACGTAAATGTTATTATTTGCTTTATTATTCTTTATTCTAAGGTCAGAAGCTCTGATAGATACTCTAAAATAAAGTAGGGCAAGGACAGATTGATAGTGTCCTCCTAAGCTTATTATTTTTCACAGAGATTACTTGGGAGACTTAATTTCCAAAGAGATTAAAAGAAGAGACAGAGGTTTCACGTGAATGATAGTTTTACTGATACACACAATGCACATTACCATGAGAATACATGGATTACCTTATGGAAAATTTGTATTAATGGCCCATTTTAATTAAGCATCTTTCATTTGGCATTTCATATTGTCCAGATGTATAATCATAACAGCTAAATTTTCAAATAATATAATGCAGTCTCCCAAAGTGGCAGACATTCTACTGTATGGTGCAGATTATAGTGGGAAGATGACATTTTCTTAAATATTCATTTATTTTTAAATGCTTCAGAAAAGAATTGATATCCTAAACCAAATTCTTTGAAGTAGCAAATTTACATTATTGCCGTAGGCTCCCTTAGACAAATCAAATATATCTTTGGGAAAATTTTGATGTTTTACTTCACAAGCTGAGTGAGATATGCTGTGCCTGGCACTAGTGATAAAATAAAACAAAATTCCATCCCTTACTTGTAGCTTTTCTCAGACCAGTTTGTCTTCCTCTCCTACTAAAACAATGTTCATTTAATACTGTAATTTATCTAGAATCACCATTCTTTTTTCTCTGTAATCCCCAAAATCTCTACATTCTTTATTGTGATGGTTAATTTTATGTGTCAACTTGTGTAGGCTATGGTGCCTAGTTGTTTGGTCAAACACCAATCTATATGTTGCTGTGAGGGTTGTTTGTTTTATTTGTGATTTAAAATGTGATTAACATTTTGATCTGTAGACAATCTGGAGATTTCTCTAAGAAGAGAACTCTTCGATACCACTACACAGAAAACCTGTTTGAGTTTCCAGCCTGTAGAATTCAGGCTTTCTACCCTGTGGAATTCAGACTTCAGACTGGAATATCAGCTTCTTCCTTAATTTCCAGCCTGCCTGCTGGCCTGCTCTACAGATTTAAGACTTGCTAGCCTCACAACTGTATGAGCCAATTAATTAAAATAAATCTCTCTAGATATATGTATCTATCTATATCTATATATTAGAGAACAGAAATTTCGTCTGTTTATTTGGGTTGTGAAAACCTCTTTAGCATACAGTGGCTTACATTCATTTTTTGTTGAATTCATAAATGTTCTTTTATCTTTTTTCCTAAATTATATCAAGTTAATGTATTAAAATTCCTTTTACATTAAAACAGGAAGAACATTAAAATAAGGAGAATTCTTAGGGAAGGGAAGAATGACTGATTTCCAACTATATATTCTTAAAACGAACATGTCTACTGCTTGGAAATCATTTGCAAATAAACACGAGCCGTAATCAATTGATGTGAGAAGAATCAAAAATAAACATTACCCCTACATACATGTATTATGCAAACTGCTAAGAGACCATGATGATATTTATCTGCTACAAGTAGTGAGAGTACATGGAGATGTGAGTGCTTATGGTTCTCCAGGGAGCGTCAGTAAACAAGTGCTCCAGCCCAAAGATGAAGAAGGAATTGAAGCAATAGCATGATGGGGTTAGTCTGTGTTGGAAACTTTGGCTTTCTTCCCTAAGTCAACTTGGAGTTTTGTACAGTTCTTCAGAAGATCTATGTAATAACGTAAAGCAAGACTTTAGCAAATCGTCTTTATTTACAACTGTTAAGGGGAAATCTTTTTAATATAACCACATTTTTTTGAAATAGACTAAAAAACCAAAATGTACATTTATGTATATTTAATATTATGTATGATATATAGACAAGTAAATAAATTAATATATATAGGGTCTACTAGCAATAGCTTATAATGTCGTGAGGTCCTTGAAGGTATTGAAACACTGATTTAAGCTACTCCTCTATGGAAAAACTTTGAAGTTAGCCTTTTCTTTAAGCAACTTAGTGGTTGTTTCAAAAAAACAAACATAGGGACTTGAAAAGAACTGCCAAAACTTCACAACATTATAAGCTATTGCTAACAGACCCTATAATTACTAATTAATTTACTTTTCTATATATCATACATATTATTTAATATACATAAATGTACATTTTGGTTTTTAGTCTATTTCAAAAAAATGTGATTATATTAAAAAGATTTCCCCTTAAAAATTGTAAATAAAGACTTCACTAAAGTCTTTTCTATTTGCATTAATATTAACATTATTTTAGCTTTCAATTCTATAGCAGATCATTAAGTTATCGTTTTCATTCTTTGCACTATTTAAAACTCACAGTATTTCCTGCCCACTTTCTTTATATCTTTTTTTCTATCACTATTTCAATGTGTTAAAAACATCTTTGGTCATTGTAATTGGCATTTGTGAGGAAGGAAATCAAATACCAGGTATAAAATTTTGATATTGATATAAAACATTGTTGCATTGACTAATAACAACAATACATGATTTATCAACTCTTTATTTCCATGTACACTCTAATATTCGCTATCACCACTATCACCCACAAAACCTTGCAAGTGCTGACCTAAGGATAAGGACTTATATAATGGTCTTCTAAAAAATTAGCTGATATTTCTTACTCACAAATCCTCCTACCATGACGAGGCTGACAGTATGTTTAAAAGATTGTTGTCAGTGCTAGTAGACGTTGCTACATTCTTCAAGGTGACGATAACTTCTTTGGAGGAATATAAAGGTAATATGCTAAAAATATACATTGGAAGTTGTTGCTAGTCAATTTGTAGAAGCTAAATATATATCAAGTTAACAACAGACTGTCTAAAGCAGTAGTTTTCAGCTAGAGTAGAAGACAGTATGAGAAGATAGCCTCTAGTTCATGCATAATTTGAAAAAATATATTCCATATTTTGTAACAAAACTAAAAATAACTATTATAATAATATATAAAATGAACAAAGTGAAACATTGTTTTCTGCTATTATTAGTAATATATACAATAATCAACATCTATTCTGATGCATTTTAATCTATCAAAAGAGAATATAGATTTTTAAAACATTTGAGAAATTTTGTCTAAAGAGTTTAGTTATTAATAAAGTAGAAGCTTCTGAAGTCCAAGAGGAATAAATTTGTAAAATAGTGTTTTATTATAAATTCTACGCACTAAATATAATTTTTTAGATAAATAACTAAAATTATTTGCAGAAATTACCAGTAATTCTGTTTCACTTAAATTTTTGTATCTCTTTCTTTCCTAAAAATGTGTCAACTATTTTCCCACTTAAGTTAAAGTACTTTGTTTTAAATATGTAGAGTAAAAAAGATTTAAAAAAGAAAACACTTGACAAAATACTTAGTATATTGTATCAAATGTGCAGCTCAATTACTTAAGTAAATCTTAACTGAATATAACTGAATATTGATTTTTTTTCGGTTGAGAGAAAGGTATGTCAACAGCCGTGAATATCAGAAATTATTTTCAAGAGGGCGTTAGTTAATGGATCTATAAGAAATGTAATCTATCTCATATCACTTATAAATTTTGTGATATAAATTTATTGTAAATAATGGTACATAAATTTACTGTGTTCTTTATCCTAAATCTCATTAATTCAACAAGGTGAAAATAAAAAAGAAAATGTTGCATTTTAATAAAATAGAAAACGATTGTGACATTAAATCAAAGATTATTTTAAAAACCTAATAGAATTAAGTCTTGAATGAATTCATGAAAAGTCAATAAAATACACCTCCATTTGTGAGTCAAATTAGATTTTTTTTCAAGAAAGTAATAGCACCTTGAAAAATCCTAACAAGGGTATTTTTCTTGGAATGACAAGGCCTCGGTGTTTGAGGATAATATGTGATAGAAAAAAACAATTTTGGAATTTCCAAATTGTAAGCTCCACATGCTATACTCCATTGGTAGAACTTTGAAAGCTGCCTTTGAGCTGAAGGACTGAGAACTCACTCAAAGAGAAAAAACACTAGGCCCTGAGCAACTATGAGTAAGATGATTTATCTACTACAGTCATATCTTAACCATTTTATCTAACAAAAGAAAAACAAGAAGAATAGCAGGGCAGGGACCTAAAGCTGATGAACAGTGAAATAAATTGACAATTAAGAAGGAATAAACATGCATTAATTCACCACATCACATAACACATACCTGTGATCCATGGGGCTTCAATTTAAGTCAGATAGATAGCCTTCTCAGGTAACCTACTCATCTTTACATGAAGGTAGAGGGTGCATGGCTGCATAAAATAGTAGACAATATTAGATATTTGGTAAGATAACATATCCCCCTCAAAGGTGCTTGGTGCTCTAGATTACTTCCAATAAACTAAATATTCTTGAATTAATCAAGGGCTGAGATAGAGACAATGTAGGATTTCGTAAGTCCTACAGCAGTATACACTGTTTGGCTACTTTCTACATAAGCAACGGTATCTCAGACTCATTATGCTCAAACCATGCTGATCTTCTTTTAGTTCCAAAAATATATTTTTTATCATCTCAGAAATGTCATTGTTTAGTCCCTATTCTAAATCCTCCATCTTCTATTATTCTCTATGATTACAGACACACGCCAGATGCATGGTAGAAAATTATTATTCTAAGAAATAGAAGAAAGTTCTACATTAAAATGTATTTAAATAAAATGAGTTTTAAAGTATATTAAATAGTTGGTTAAATAGAGTATGCTGAGAAATATTAAGAAAAAAGGAGTCATAGGATAACCAAAAAAAAAAAAAAAAAAAAAAAAACCTAAGGAAAGAAATAGCTGAAAAGAAACAAAAATTATATAGCATTAAAAAATAAGAAACAAGAAATAGAATGAAGATGTATGAAACTGAAGCAGGTGGGAACTGGAGAGCAAGATTGCTGGAACTTGCCAGCCACTTGAGTGCTGATGGGGGCAAATTCCACTCACTCAGGCCTGCTGTGCTCCACTCCTCATGGATAGGGAGCACATAAGTGAGTGGTGCAGGAGCCAGGGCGAGTGCTTTTGGGCACCAGCAGGAGTGAACTCCATATTGGCCCTGCAGCAGCATCTAGGTGGGTTGCCCATGACCCCTGAAGCCCCAGAAGAAGTGTTACACTACTCTTTTCTGCTCTCTATAGATGGCTCAAGTGTTAACAGCTTAGTGGAGGGTCAATGTAACAGCCTTTTATACCTTCACTAGTGGCACCCAAGTTTTTTGTCCAAAGTTCAGGAGAAATGAGGTCACAAAAATGACTTGAAGATAGTACATATGGAAGATTTTATTGTCAATGAAAGTGGCTCTCAGTGGGAAGGGGAGCTAAAAAGAAAATGGAGCAGGAAGGAAATATTTCCCTGAAGTCTGGCCGTCCTAGGTTGGACTTCTTTCTCAAGCTGTGCCAACAAGCTGTCCCTCTGAAGTTGAGCCACCTCTCCCCAACATCCAACTGTAGTCTCCGATGTCCAGCTGCTTATCCTTTCTCTGCTGGCCGAGTCGGGGGATTTTATGGGCACCAGATGTTGGGTGGGATGTGCCAGGGGTGGTTTTGGAAAAGGCAACATTTGAGTAGGAAAACAGGGATGTAAGTTCTCACTTTAGGCCTCAGTTTCAGGCTTTTCAGCTTGAGGGTGAGGCCCTCACCCTCAACAAAGAGCTGCCCTCCCAGAATTTCTCTGTTTCTTGTCTCTATCAAAACCAAAGATGCCAATATGGAGCACAGTCTGTGAAAATTCTCACAGACAAAAAGAAAATCAAAGGAATAAAGTGTGTTTATAAGGATTTTAGTTATAAAAGATAGAAAAGGGCATAAAATATGTCTGATTTATAGAATTAATGTCATTGATTTAAAAAAACACAAGGACAGTACAAAATAGTCAAATATGATATACAAAAAACATTTTTTCACTGTCTTTTTAATTAACACTAGAAACCAGGAGACATTAAGCACTCACTCTTATTTGCTAAGATAAAAAGCTGACAATATAGGTCTTAATATCAAGCTGGTGTGTATTTATTTTGTAAGGGCCGAACAATCATCCTTTTTCAGACTCAAGGAGATAGCATTCTGATTAGGCTTTGGTGGAGTCATCAGTAAGCAGTCTACTCATTCCTCCACTTAACACAGCTTTGTATGTCACATGTGTCAAACAGTGCTCTAGATGGTTTGGAGCATTAAAAGCCACCAGCAACAAAGTATCTGCCATCATGACCTTACACAATTAATTTAAGTGGGTGTGAAGGGAGTAACAGAGAATAATAAACAATATGCATATGTACATTAATGGTACAGTTTAAATAAAAAGAAGGATGATGGGATCATTAAGAATTGTGGTAAGCATGCTACAATTTTAAATAAGGTGATTAACATAAACTGATTGAGAAGAGGAAATTTGAGTGAAGACATTTGATGGAGCAGCTGAGCCAGGAAACTCTACATGATCAAGATGAAGCTAAATCCATTTTCTGGCACTCAGGAGTATAACACAGAGTAAGACCAGTAGTTCTAAAAGTTTGAATATTGAGAACTTGTTAGAAATGCAGATACTTTGGTCTTATCCCAGACTGCTAAACTAAAACTTTAAGTTGAGGTACAGCAACTTCTGTTTTACCAACCACACTAAAATTTGAGAATGACTAATCTAGCTAAATTAATAGGTAACAAGTATATTAATAGCCATACTATTTGAGGATAAATCCTGTACCCCAAAAATGTCAATCAGAGTCAAAATAAGTAGTTTTAGGACATCCTTTTGAACTATTGGTAAACAAGTTTTTGCATTGGACAGAATGAAATAGAAATATGAACCTCTCTATGTTAGTCGCCCAGAAGTGAAATCTCAAAATAGAATTTACTCAAAAATTTAGTTCAGGAATAGAACTTGAGAATATCATGTAAGCACTGAATAAACCTGGCCCTGAGGCATTCTTTTTATGTTGTTTTCAGGAGGTGATACATTTTGTTTTTACTTGAGTCAATTGGATTTTATTGTCTTCACTAGAAACACTCTTAAATGAGAAACAAAAGTATTTAAATTTTATGTAACAAAAGCAACTAAACAGCATACTGAAAAATAGAGAGACCAATGCAGAGTGATTTCAGTTAACAAATATAAAGAAACAATACAATTTTAAAATCACTATTTTGACACATTTAATGTAATAATGAATCAAGACAATTTTCATCAATGATGATGAAATAATTAAAGATTGATGGTAGATTTATGATAAGTAGATCAAGCTAAAAACTTGAGCAATCTTAACACAATTGAAAGTAAGTCAATCAAACATTTTGTTTAATGTAACATATAATCGTGTATTTTTACCCCTAAAATGAATCTTAATCTAATCAACCATACATATATATATGTAGTTAATTATATATATAATATATATATATTCAACAGATTATTTGAAATATGGGGCAAATAAATATCACAATTCATATTCTACGGATAAAAGGCCATGATTTTCTTAAATAATTAGAATGTGGGAGTATACCTTCCATTAATGGAACTCTTATATATTTTATGTTTGTTTATCACAATTATGTGTTACTTGCGTTAATCTAGTTCAGATTATTTTACTAATTGCATACAATTTACAATTTTTATATCTTTCATGTAAGCATAAATTTTTAGTATATGGTGACATTATATATTCTAAGTGATTTTGTCATTGCTAGAGGGATTTTACCTTGGTTCTTAATCAGTAGGGATTTGTGTTACTATATGTAAAATGATTTTTCATGAATATTATCCTCCTCTTTTTTTTTTAACAGAGTCTCACTCTGTTGCCCTGGCTGGAGTGCATGCTGTGATATTGGCTTACTGCAACCTCTGCCCCCCTGGTTCAAGTAATTTTCCTGCCTCAGCCTCCTGAGTAGCTGGGATTACAGGCAGCTGGCTAATTTTTGTATTTTTAGTAGGATGGGGTTTCACCATGTTGTCCAGGATGGTCTCAAACTCCTGATCTCGTGATCCACCCATCTTGGCCTCCCAAAGTGCTGGGATTACAGGCATGAGCCACCGCGCCCGGCCAAAGTCTGCAGGACACTTCAGGAAGATCAGGTGTATTAGTGTGGGTGAAGCAGTTCAAGCCAACAAAATTCTATGAAAAATTCTGTGTTGTATATTCAAAAATCAAGTTAAAAACAATTCTCCTCAGAAAGACTAAGGACCAAATAGAAAATCTAAGATATTTTTAGAACCATAAAATAAATCGATAATTTAAATTTTTTTCTACAACAAAAGCACCCACTCCAGATAGTTGTAGTCACTATTCTCACTAACATTCAAAGAACAAAAAGTCTTAAACTCATTTAAATTCTTCCAGAGAATAAAAAAGAAAAATTATTCATCGATTTTTTAAATAAACAGCTAAATTATGATACCAAAATTCTACAAAAATGTGAAAAAAATATAAAAAGTATGGATCAATCTCAATTATGATACAGATGTAAATGTTTAAAAACTCAAGTTAGATCTATAAATATAACCAAAAGTCATGACGAAATTGGGTGTAATGTCAAAAATGCACATATACTTTAACATAAAATATATTAATGTGACTTATGTCTTTCAGGATTAGTGCTACCAAAAGAATCTTATAAAATTTATTATGAATATGGAAAAATGTACCTCCTGCTTCACACTATAACTAAAGTTACAGATGGATTAAAAATATAAATGTAAAACACTAAAATTTTAGAATTTGGAAGAGCATATGAGAAACTAGCCCTCAGATCTCATGTTGTCCAGTTATTTCTTAAACATGACACAAAAGAATCAGAAAAAAAATGAAAAATTTATAGACTAAATTTTAAAATTATTAAAACATAAAATAAAAAGTAAAAACACAAACCCCAGATTTACAGAGATATTTACTGCATGTGTAAACAACAGAGTTGATATAAAGACACTTAAATATATTGTACAAATGAGTAACAAAAAGAAACAAATAAATTTTAAAAATTAGTAAAAAGTATGAAAAAGTAATTCACAGAAAGGGAATATTTCTGACCAATAAACAAATAAAAGGATGCTTACTAGTAATTCATGAAAATCACAGTATTAATTCAATAACCTTTTCACAAGTTGCCCAACGTGTAAAAGTTAAAAGTGCAAAATGTTTTCTAAGATGTGAGGAATGAGAACATTTACATACTGCTTCTGGATATAAAAACTGGTAAGAGTTTGGCAGTCTAGCAAAATTTATGAAATTGGAGTTATGTCCTCTGACCTAGTAGCTCCATTCCTACATGTATACAGGAAGAGGTATATATTAGAATGGTAATTGAGGCATTATTTTTATATAAAATAAAATCTAAAATATTTATCAATGAGGTAATGAAAAAATAAGTAGTAGTATTTGCCTTCAGTGGAAATATAGAGACAGCAGAAAATATGAAGCAATTAGTGCTCTATCTGTCAACATGAATTGGTTTTACAAATCTAATACTATTAGGTGCACAGTGGTAGGTAGACAGGATTCAATTGCTAAAGAAGACTTACAGGGTCCCAAATGACAATGCCTGGAAATCTACAGTCAACTGCAAGAAAGGAAACAATATTGAAATAGCAGATAAATTAAGGGTTTATATCACAGCACAAAGCTGCCTCATAGCAAGGGATCTGAAGATGCCAGGCTCTAGCTCAGATCCTATTTTCTGCCTTCAGTAAGGAGGAAGTGTGTGTGTGTGTGTGTGTGTGTGTGTGTGTGTGTGTGTTTGTGTGTATGCATGCGTTTATAATCCTGAGTTAGAAACTACGGAGGTATGAACAAAATATCAACATGGAAACTTGGTCAGGGTTTGTTGCACCATACTAGTCATATAGGAATATCTTTAATATAGACCAGCTTAATGGTAAAGTCTTCTGGATGGCATTATCAAATTTACTATCTCAGTCTGTTTTCACAATGCTGTAAAGAACTGCCAGAGACTGCATAATTTATAAAAAAGAGGTTTAATTGACTCACAGTTCCACCTGGCTGAGGGAAGCCTGAGAAAACTTACAACTTAAGCAGAAGGCAAAGGGGAAGCAAGGATCTTATTCGCATGGTGACAGGAGACAGATGAGCAAGCAGGGGAAATTCCAGATGCTTATAAAACCGTCAGATCTCGTGAGAACTCACTCACTATCACAAGAACAGCATAGAGGAAACTGCCCTCATGATCCAGTTACCTCTCTCTGGACACGTGAAGATTGCAATTCAAGATGAGATTTGAGTGGGGACACAGAGCCAAACCATGTCCCTTACTGTTCAGTAAATAATGCTGACAGGCTGAGATTTCTTGCATCCATTACTCCAAAGAAATACTATAAATCAGTATGTTCCATGACTTTACCAGGGTGAGTGAAATAGAAGAACTTTGGCAATACAGTTCAGAGTAAGTCTGGAACTGCTGGAATTAACATTCACAGCACACTGGAGGATGTGTGTGTGCATGTGGGGGGCAGGGATGAATAAGAAATAAAACATGCAATAAACTTTCAATCACATGAAGTCTGAAATCTTACTAAACAATGGAGATGAATAATCTCATATGTATGTATACTTAACTTGTTTTAACATATGCTGTTTAAATATAATATGTACAAGTGAACATTTTCTTAAAATATCAATACAAACATATTATAATCATTAAGAATAGGATGGTGATAGCATTGCATAGAGAAAAGGGCATATGAGCAGATGTTATTTAAACTGTGTTAATATTCTGTTTTTATAATGTGTAGGAATACATATTCACTATCTTGTCCTTTGTAAGTTTTATCTCAAATATTTCATAATTAAAAAACAACTATGGAATAGAAGATATATAGAATGAAAGAACTAGGAGTAAAAAAAGAATCAGTTTAAATACAGAATAAAGCATAAACAAGTATAAGACTTAATATAACTAAAAACATCTTGGATGTTTCTGTGAGGGTATCGTGATTGTCACAAGAGTGATTGACAGAAAGATACATAAACAAAAGATATACAAATAATGATAATTTGTGTCCTGATTTTCAATATTTTCTCTGCAGGAGGAATGTCCAAAGAGACCATATTAAAACAATACTAAAATGATTACTATTATATATAAATATATTTTAACAGTATATATATTTTATACATTTTTGGTTGTTATGGTCATTTGAAGTGTTAGGTTCTACTCACTTGGAAATTTTGCTGGACGTATTGTGATGGCCAAATTTCACATGTCAATTTGTCAATTATGTCAATTTTATGTGGCAATATGGTGCCCAGTTTTTTGTCAAATGCTAGTCTAGACATGGCTGTGATGGCATTTTGTACAATTGATTAACATCTAAAAAAAGAAGAAAAAATTCTACCTCAATGCTGTACTTGAAATGCTACTTGAATTTTTATCCTATCAGCTTTCCCAACAAATGTCACATAAATCTAGAATATCTCTTGACTAAATTTCCAGCCCGCTAGCTTGCCCTGTGAACTGTGGACTTGACAGCGTTCACAGTCATCTGGTTCAACTTTCAGTTCCTTAAAATACATTTCTTACACAGTATTAATTCTGTGTATTTCTACAGAATCCTAATATCCATGTCTTAGATGAATTATATTAAATGACATTCATCATTCCGTGGAAGGCAGGCAAAGTCCTGGGTAAAGACAGAATTAAAGGAAGAAGATGTATAATATTATGGAAAGTAAAAACGAAAACAAAATCTAAAAAAAGAGAAAGAGGGAGATTAGAATTTTTAAGTCAATTTTATCTGAGTGCTATGTGTCTCTGTTATCCCATAATATATGCCAATTGATTCAACAGTATGCTTTGAAGAGGAAGCTATTTAAATATCAGTGAGATTAGATCCTACAGGAGATTATCATTAAAGCAACTAGGTGGGGCAGCAGACAGAGTTCAGGAAAGACAGAAGCCATTATGTAAATATATGGCCATTCAAAAGAATTTAAAGTTGCTTTTAGGACTTACTGTCAGACATTGAGCAAAGAGAACCACAAATAGAATTTTTGTGTGTTTATGTTTTTAAATTTTTTTTTAAATATTAGACTTTGGAAATTTAATTGCGTATATTCTAATTATGTAACTTATCTCTTGCATACATGAAACCAATCTGAATTCTAAACATATATGATGTCTTTCTTACCCATCAATTTTTATCATTAAGGGACTACATAAGAAGAAAAATGCCATCAACTTAAAGAGAATTGGAACATTAATGCATTTAAAAATAAGGCAGTAATATGACATATATATGATTTAGGCATTATGCCAAGATACAGGGGATTAATCATTAAAATGTAAGAAACCAGCAAATATTTCAGGATCTCCCTATGAGAACAAGGATAATTCTTCTGAAGTTTTTCACCCCTTGGCCCTAAATTTGTTAAGAAGGTCTAACTCCCTGGATGCAACAGCTTAAATAGAGGGTAATTATTAGAGGGTCAATTCAGGAAAGCAATAAAGTCTATGTGGTGAGATAATTTTAAAAAGTAACAAGGGCTGGGCCTGTTGGCTTACTCTAGCAATCCCAGCACTTGAGCAGGCTGAGGGAGGAGGAGACCAGCTGGGGAAACGTAGGGAGACCCCATCTCTACGAAACATAAGAAAAATTATCTGGACAGAGTGATGCATGCCTGTAGACCCAACTACTTGGGAAATTGGGGCGGGAGGAATTCTTGATCCCAGAGGTCAAGGCTGCAGTGAACTAATTTGAGTCCACTGCACTCCAGCTTGAGTGACAGAGCAAGACCCTATCTGGAAAAAGAAAATAATAAAAAATAAATAAATAAGCAACAGGATTGCCAGCACATGGATAATGTAAATATATAACTTCCTGAGTAATCTACCCCAAAACAAATTCCTAGAAAGTGAGAGAAAAAGCAAGATCAGTAAATGATAAACAGAAAATTTACAGAATAAAAATAGCAGTGAAAAAAAAATGAGAATATATGTGTTTATGGAGAGGTAAGCAGTAATCTATAAATGTTCATTACATGTATTTTCTCCCCAGTGCCCAAGTTATCCACAGAAAGGAAACCCAGTTCAGGTTATATTTATAAATACTACACATAGTTTAATTTAATTAACTATTCAACATTAGGAAATTTGTAACTACTACTCAAATGTTTTGGATAAAGAAGAAAGTGCCACAAACCCTCCATTTCCCCTTGATTTGCACATCCACTAAAGAGGAATGATACATTAATGACCATGGGTAACTCCTCCTGACCTTTAACTTGAAAGATGTGAATTTATGTCAAGACCCTTCTACATGGAAAATTGAAGTAGGAAGGTAGGTCATCCAGGTCTTTTGAACTGTAGCTCTGCAACTCTGCTTTCAATAGCTTCTATATCATATCAGGCTGGCTCTCCAACAAATCTTTATTTTTTATGTCTGTCACAATCAATGAAAATTTGTCTTTGACTTTCTGATCAATTTCTACAGCCATTCAGAGAAACCAAATTCTAATTATGAATAACTCAACAGTTGTATCTTACTTGTAAGATACATTTTAACCTACGTTGACATGTAAAAGATTTATGTTGTAAGTTAAGACAGATCAGTTAAAGAATATAGTTCTCATTCATGTAGACCATACACAAAATCAAATTTTGTTCAATATATTTATGTTTGTTCTTCATATCCATGCTCCATTAATATTTCCTAAGATATAACATCAAGTTACACAAATTTAACAGATTTTAAAATTAATAAAAGTTATATCAAAACTCCAGAAATCAATGAACAATCATGAAAACTGGAAGACAGAAAAAAAATAATAAATATACATTATATTACTTATTAAAATTCAGAAAATACCTTTCTTTGTTTTTGATAATTATAAAAACAAGGTGACATACTTACATTTAAAAAATTTAAATAAGTGGAATTTAAAATATAATTCTTAATTTGAAAATAATTTCAAGTAAACAAAAACAGCTCTTCCAGCCTGAGCAGCCTGGTAAAATCCCAATCTTTGTACCAAAAATACAAAGATTAGCCAGGCTTGGTAGTACACACCTATAGTCCCAGCTACTTGGGAGGCTGAGGTGGGAGGATCATCACAACCTAGGAAGTCTAGGTTGCAGTGAGGAATGATTGGACCACTGCTCCCTAGCCTGGGTGACAGTGATGCAGAATTTTTGCTTGTTATCTGAGCTAGGTCCAGATTCTTGTCTCATGACCAGGAAGAATTAGGCATGCAAACAACCAGAGAGTGAGTGGAGTAGAATTTATTAAGTAAAAGGAAAGTTCTCAGCAAAAAGAGGTGTCCTGAAAGAAGGCTGTCAGTTGACCCCTTCACGGTTGCATATCAGGACTGAAGTTGCAAATTCCTGGTGGCTCCACCCCATCTTTCCAGTGTGCATGCAGGCCCTTAGACTAAGCCACTCCATATTGATTTATGTCCCTTACTGCACATGAGCTAAGGAATGGAATTTTCCACTGCAGTCATGTTTAGGCAAGAACACTGTGTAAGTTCCTTTATCTGCACAAAATATCTGTTGTAAGCACTTACAGGATGGGTTGCTGGTTCTCCAAGGACCCATCTCTTACTGTCTGCTTAATGCAAGCTGGCTAACTTGTTTCAACAGAGTGAGAACATGTCTCAAAAAACAAGCAAACAAAATGAAAAAAAAAAAAAAAAAAAACCCAGCTCTAGATCAGTCACAATAATAAGTATAATAAACCACAGAATTATTTAAAACAATGTGTAGTTTAATATATGATTCTCACAAAAATATTTTTAAATAACTGACTAGAAAGGTAATCATTATAACTGGAAAAACATACTGGGCAAACAAGAAAAGATTGGTGAAATCAGAAACACACAAAAGCAGAATTGGAAGTGAAATTCCTTACATGTAATACAACAGATAATTTTATATCACAGTTAAGAAACAATGAAGGCATAGAGACCATCAATCATAGTGTGCCAAAAGAAATTCAGCAAATAATTATAAATAAAAAACCTTAAGATAAAAATGAGAATTGGCCAGGCATGGTGGCTCATGCCTGTAATCCCAGCACTTTGGGAGGCTGAGGCTGTTGGATAAGCTGAAGTCAGGAGTTCAAGACCAGTTTGACCAACATGGCAAAACCCCATCTCTACTAAAAATACAAAAATTAGCTGGACATGGTAGCAGGATCCTGTAATCCCAGCTACTCAGGAGGCGGAGGCAGGAGAATTGCTTGAACCCGGGAGGCAGAGGTTGCTGTGGGCTGAGATGGCACCATTGCACTCCAGCCTGGGTGACAGAACAAGACTGCATCTCAAGAAAAAGAAAAAAAATGAGAATTGACAGAATTAAATATATATTTTCAATTTATGCTTACTACCATTTATATGTGTCATAACATATCCCCAAATAAACTAAAAATATAGATAATCTGAGAAAAAAAAGTATGTTTCAGAGCTTTGTGAATGTGCAACACAGTTTGTATCTTAAAAACAGCAAAAAGGCCATGTAATACGGAAAGAGTAAGACTTAAAGTTATACGAATAAAGTAGTCAAAAATGGAAGTGAAGCCAAATGCTGATTCCCAACCTGGTATCTTGTTTATCTGAAATCTATATAATCAAGTACTCGACACTTTCTCCACTTAGTAGTGGAGGATGAAATGTAAGTTAAAATATATGCCTTATATACTGGTTGAAGGTATAATTGTTGAAATTTGTTTGTAGTAAAACACATTAATTCACTCATTCCAGAAGTACTTACTGAACATCTAGTATGTGTTAGACAATGTGGTAGCAGCTGGGAGCTGGGAGCTAAGATGTTACTCTTAGAGGAACTTATGTCCTAGTTGGGGAAGATAAATGATAAACAAAGAAAACGTGTACTCTGACATCTGGTAATACATTAAATGGAAAAGAGGCATACAAAGAACGGATACTAAGCAGAACATAGCATGGGATTTTCCTTCTACATAGGATAGTAAAAGAGGCCTGAAAGCGTAATATCAGCAAATAACTGAAGAAAAAAGTTACAAATTAGGTAGTGGCAAATAACATTCATGAGAGAAAGGCAACTGCAAAGGCAGAAGTTAAATGGACTCAACCTGGTTTAAGAACAGCGAGAAGGCCTGTGTGACGACCTCACAGAGAGCAACTTTGAGAGAAGTCATGTCTAAGCCAGAGTGGAATCAGGGGCCACACCTGGTAGGGCTGCATAGGCAAAATTAAAGAATTTGAATTTTACTTTAAGGGAGTAAAACGATCGCAGTGTTTTGTGCTACAGAGTGTAGTGGTTTGGCTTACAATATTCTCTCTGACCTTTGTGTTGAAAAGGGATGCAGGAAGATGGGAGTGAAAGTAGGGAGACCTCTTGGGAGGTTATGATGATAATGCAGAGACAAAAATAACATGGCAGCCGGAACCAGGTTGTTATTGGTGAAGGCTGTGCCAAGAGGACATATTTTGTATGTTTTTGAGTATGGAGTAAGTATTAGATGATGGTTTGAGTATAAAGTATAAAAAGAAAATGTAGATTCTAAAATAAATTTAAGATATATTTTGCCTAAGTGGAAAGATGAACTTTCCATTTCCTCAGCTGGAGAAAAATACGGGAGAATTAAGTTTTAGGTAGAAGTCAAGAGTAAACTTTTATACTTGTAGTATTTAATGCATTCAAGTGAAGATGTCAAGTAAAAACTTTACAAGTCCAGAACTATGGATACATATTCCAACCAGAAGTATTTGTCAATCACCCATAAATGGATGGCATGTAAAGCCTATCAAATTGCATACAGCTGACAGAGTAAGTAAAATATGAATAGAAGACCACCCATTGAATTTAGCAAAATGGATAAAAATGAAGATTTTATTGTTGAGTTAAAAAAAAAAGTGAAAATTAATGGGTTCAGGAAAGACTAAAAGAAGACAATAAGATAGCGAACAGTTTTGCTGTAAAGTGGTACAGCAGGTGGGGCAGTTATATTGTAAAAAAAAGTAAATAAATTGATGGGAAAAGGGAAAGGAATAAAAATGAGAGAGGGAACGATTCCTGAAATTATGGCCACAAATACAGAGAAGTGAATGATATCTAGTGAACAGGTGTAGCAATCCACCCGTATTAGCAAACCTCTAAGCACAGAGCATACAAGAACAGGGATGGATGAGTGGGAAACGTGATTCTGAGTATGTCTAAAATTTCTTTTCTGTTACTATTTCTATTTTCTCAGTGAAGTGAAAGAAAGCTAAGAGTGGGATAGAAGTGGTGGTGGTGTCACATTCTAAGGAAAGAAAAAAAAGTATAAAATACTTTCTTGAAGAAAGTGGAAGAGTTAACGGGCTGGGAGATTGTAAGAGGATTGCCAAGCCACATTAAGGGCTCACCTGAGGTAAGGAATCACGATCTAAAATGAGTCCAGTCAACCAGGTTGGGTATTTTACTTAAGCACAGGGTACATGGAGGATTCCCAGATTGGGAATTCTCGAAGCAGTTTTATGGGTAAAGTAGATTAGGTAGCCTAGTGAGGATGTTTCAAGGGAGTGATAATAATAAGCCATGGATTCTAATCTGGATGTGGAGAAAATTGAGAACAGGATAAGTATGAGAACTAGATAATAGGTGCTGGATCAATGTACTGTCAGTTCCCTTGGGGCCAAATAAGAATAAAGTCAAAATACTGCAAAAGATGATTGAGCTCTGAAGAGATGTCACCAAGGTAAACCCAGGAAAGGAAATAAGGCCCATTTTAAGAAAATGACCAAGAGGCAAATGAGGGAATAAAAAAAAATTACAAAATGAAAAAAATTTCTGCCTAAGAAAATAACTTATTAGCATCAAAAATCCACAATTTAGGTTTTACAACAAAAACATAAGAATACACTTATTGTTGAACTTTTCATACCTCAGGTAAGATTTGTGTGTGTGTGTGTGTGTGTGTGTGTGTGTGTGTGTGTCTGTGTGTGTATGACTCTGAGGATATAGAAATAGTTTCAAGCTACTTATTCCATTTTAATTATATACCAACTGTCATAGGCTAGGAATTAAAAGACAACATTTTTTATTTACATTTTAAATGGAAAAACAAAGTTGGCTTCCAAAAGAGTGGGGAATTCGTTCTGAATATATAAGTACAATAAAAATATAAAGAACCTGGTAACTCCAAAGCAAATGAAGAATTTAAACTCAAACTGTATGGCAATAGGAATGAGGACATACAGAGCAAATCACTAGCTCACATGAAGACCATAACTAAAAGCTTAGGGTATTCTGGGAAGAGCATCACTGTCTTTTTTTTTGCTGTCTGTTTCTTCTTGCTAGAGGATGAGCCAAGGGAGAACAGCTTACAGAGTTTAGGTGAGAGATATTATAAACATCCAGGACCATAATTCCAAGTTATATGTAAATTTGACAAATGTAGGAGACCACTCCTAAGGAATCCTTTAAAACTGAGCTCTAGTCAATACAATGGCAGTAGCTCATTACGCAACACAGAAGACCAGAATTTGATGTATCAGAACTGTTTAGTGACAATGCCTATTGTCACAGTCCCCATTTGCTACCTTCTGAGCTTTTGACACATTTTGATTGTATAAGGATTTGTAAAGTACTACAAAGAGACTGCTTTGTATTCCTCAGCTGGAGCAAAGGTGGTTGGCCTGAGAATTTAACCAAATAATCAATTTATTAAAACTCTGTTGTAAGTTTTCATATTGAAAAAACATATTTTATCTAAAGAAAATGTTTTAAAAACACAAGTGCTTTGTGTTTGCTTTAAAAAAATATTCACAACATATTCCACCTGTGTAAGCAGTAATGACAGTTTTCTAGTTTATTCTAAAAATATAAGAGAAAAAGGATAGTAAAACTTTCTTCATTTCTGTTGTTCTTTCTCTATAATTTTTGAAATATTAGATTTAGTTGTAGTGAAAATGACTGTATGCAATATATAAATAATAATATGTTGTTTATTGATAATATAGAAAAAGAGACCAGAATCTTTTCTGTATGCAGAAAAGATTAATACACTTCAGCAGAAGTGGTAGAATTCAGATTTTTTTTATAAGAAGATAGCAGATATTCAGTATTCAAGAAAAATTCTAGACCTTATAAAATATTTGAAGAGGTTTATTCTGAGCTAAATATGAATGACCATAGCCCAAAACACATCCTCAAGAGGCCCATAGACCATGTGCCAAAGGTGGTTGGGTTACAACTTGGTTTCATACAAGGGAGACAGAAGTTACAGGCAAAGACATAAATCAATACAGGTATGGTATACAGTGGTTCAGTCCACAATGGCAGAACATCTTGAACTGGGGGCCTTACAGGTGATAGGTGAATGCAAAGTATTTCTGATTGGCAATTGTTTGAAAACATTAAGCTTTGCCTAAACAGTGGAAGTCAGCAGAAAGAAATGCCTGAGTTAAGGTAAGGGGGGTTATGGAAGCCAAGGTTCTTGTTACGTAGACGAAGCCCCTAGGTAGGAGGCTTCAGAGAGAATAGATGGTAAATTTCTTTCATTGGACTTTAAAAGGTGTTAGATTCATAGTTAAATCTCTCCTCGTTCAAGAAAAAACATGGAAAGGGATAGGACACTCCCTTGAATGCATATGACCTTTCCAAGGGATAGATTTACAGGGCCAATCCAAAATATGTTGAAGTGATATATTTTGGTGTAAAATACTTTGATAAGACCTATTATCTGTTATGTGATGCCATGCCAGGGTCAGGTTGGAGTTGGGTACCTTATTGCTACAAAGTGGTGTCCCTACCTATACAATGCCTGAGGTCGACCAGGTATCTCTCCCATTTTATCAGTTGTAAGATTTCTATGTTAATGTTAATGATGGTCAGTAGTGCCTAAACTCCAGAAGGGAGAATATATAATCAATGAGACATGTCCTTCCACCCTTCTCCTCATAGTGTGAACTAGTCTTCTAGGTTTTCAGGCAGATTTCTTTGGTCAAGATAGGGGAACCATTTAGTTGGTTGAAAGGCTTACAATTTAATTCTTGGTTTACAGCAGTTAGGCTGATATTACTAGAGTCAGAAGTAATAATGTCAGAGGCATTTGAACCAGAGAAACTCCATCTTAAATAGGGCCTGGGTAAAATAAGGCCGAGACCTACTGGGCTGCATTCTTAGGAAGTTAAGCATTCTAAGTTACAGGATGAGACAGGAAGTTGACATAAGGTACAGGTGACAAAAATCTTGCTGATAAAAGGAAGTGGTAGAGAAGCCAGCCAAAACCACCAAAACCAAGATGGCAATGAAAGTGACCTCCAGTCATCCTCCCTGTTCATTACATGCTAATTATAATGCATCAGCATATGAAGAGACACTGTCAGCAGCACCATGACAGTTTACAAATGCCATGGCAACATCAGGAAGTTAGTCTATGTGGTCTAAAAAGGGAAAGAACCCTCAGTTCCAGAAATTGCTCACCTTTTTCCTGGAAAACCCATCAACAATTCACCTTTGTTTAGCATATAATGAAGAAATAACCATAAAAATAGCCAACAAGCAGCCCTAGGGTCTGCTCTGTCTGTGGAGTAGCCATTCTTTAATTATTTACTTTGTTAATAAACTTGCTTTCACTTTATAGACCCGCTCTGAATTCTTTCTTGCACGAGATCTAAGAATCTTCTCATGGGGTCTGGACTGGGACCCCTTTCTGGTAACATCTTCCTGGGCAACTACAAAGGGATGACACTGAGGAGACCCCTGACCCAAAGGAAATAGACTGCAGCACCCATTGTTCCATGTTGGGTAAGTGGCGGGGTACTGCGGGAAAGGATGGAATTGGGTTAAAGGCCCAACTTAGCCAAGTTAGAGTCACTCCTAAAACAGAAAGGGTTAAGGGCCCCTCTTAATGAAAGGCAAAGATGCTTGACCAAACTTGTGTTCAAGACCCAACTTAGGAGGGTCAGAGTTCTTCTTAAGATTTAGGAGGTTAAAGTCCCCTCTTAGCAAAGTCCCTCTGACTAAGAACAGATATGGCATTATGTCATATTAACCACTTATTCTCTTTAGATTAATCTGCCTTGCAATCTTTGCTGACAGCCATGGATAATAGGATTAGGCATGTACAGGACCATGAGAAATGGGGAGCTTTTTCTTCCCCAAATGGGGAAAACTTGAGAACTGATGGGACTGCTGGAAATGATCCCTTCATGACTGACAGGCAGCCACCTGAACTTTTCAGTGTCACTGCAATGGGTGGGTCTTTCTGTGGCCTCTCTGAGCTCCTTGCCTTCTCCATCTTGCTGCATACAATTGTTTTTTCTTTTTTTTTTCTCTCTCCTATCTCTTTTCTATCTTTTCTGTTACTTGGAGCAATGATCTTGCCCAGAGCCCACATGTTGAAACTTCCAGTTGGAGGTTGAAATAAAGATGAGAGGGCCCAACCAGGGGCAAGTTTGACCTTTGATAGTTTGATATTGGGTGCTAAATGGAGTGGCTAATGTCTATGTTTTGTCACATATATTTTGCTCTGGCCAGAATGAAAAATGGTTATTTGATTACCACATGCAACTCCATGGGTGGCATCTTGGTGATGTGGCTCGGCCCCCAGGAATATGGTGTGTCAGGCAGGGTCAATAAGGCTGCTCAGGGAAAGAGAACCCAGAAACCTGGTATGCCAGTAAAACTCTCTATGCAAACTGGTTGAATGAATGGTAAAAATTACGGTTTATCTCCACTGTAAAGTTTTGATAAATGGAAAAAAGGATTTGTGAAGCTAATCTTAAGCTATAACAAATGTAGTGTGCTTTGTGCTATAAATTTGTCTCTCTGTATCATTCTGCCATAAAGGGGAATATCTCAGGACAGAACATGGGGCTTAGGATCCCATAAGTCTGCTGTTCAAGATGGCCCAGCAAACTGGTCAGTTGCAAAGTTTGTTGCAGATTCCTAAAAAAAAACTGAATAAATAACAGTATTTTCTCTTAGTCTCTGTCAACTGGAGGACAGGAAATTTGGAGTTCATGTCATAGTTAGCCCTAAACATTGCTTGAGCAGTTAAAAGCCTTTTCAAACTCAAAATTGACTGGTAAAGGGAGTGGGAAATGCCCAGTGCTGTAGCTTAGTAGCTAAGGTTTATTGGTATTTCCTGGGAGGTAACTTTTGGTAAAGTTTAGAAGTCAGGAGTATTAGTCATTTGGTCTGGCTAAAGTTGGGTAATAAGAGATTTAAAAACATTTTTCAAAAGAGTGCTATGGTTAAAAGTCAACTTAATTAAAAGCAGATCTTCAGGCTCTAACAACCTGGAACTCCTTGGGTGTAGAGAATCTATGAGCCCCTCACATTGGTGCACCAGATTGTAGAGATCCATGAGCCCCACACTGGACACCAGAATGTAGGGAGCCAGCCCTGTATCACCTGTGGGTACCCTGATCAGTGGTGACAAAGGAATGAGAAAAAGACAGATTAAGAGAGTAAGTAGGAACAGGGGCCATCACTTTATTACTCTGGAGGTGATAGTGAAGGCCCAGGGCTCTGATCATCCACACTATTTATTGATTATAATTACTTTGATCTATAGGGTAGGGGTGGAGTGATGGTGAAGTGAATCAGTGAGCTGGAACTGGTGTGTCATCCTAAGAACTGATAACAGTGGCGGTTTGGGAGTTTCACAAAACAAGAACATGTGGTTATCTTTAGCTTATTATCTATGTACAGCTGATGAAACACGGGCCTTACAAGGAGCCTACAAGTCTGGCTATGTCATAGTGCTACGAAGGAGTTTTAAGTCCTTGAGCACAATGTTTATGGTAACAGAGCCGAGGTCACCCTGCACCAGAACATGAGGCATGGAGAGGCCTTCCTCCTCAGAGGCCTCCTGCGGCCTTCCGCAGTTGGTTGTTCCTTGGTTATTTGTTACTCATAACCAATTTATGCAGGCACTCTGTAAGTCCTTTCTCCTTTGCAGCTTTTCCCAACACTTGGGAAAAACAGAGCAGGCACAACAGATGTTACTGGATAGATTTCTGTAAAAATCTAAGGCTCTGTTAGTTTTTGCACTGCATTATCTGAAGCTTTTAAATTTGGGGGTTATCAGAAATTACTTTGCATATCATTGCACTTTGGTGTGTAATAACTAATTAGGAAATATACCTTTGGGGATAGCTAATGACAGTTAGGGGAGAATATGCATCTCTGCGTGTTTGGATCAGAGAAGCATGCTCTTAGCTACCTAGAAGCTATGGAAATGTCCCAAGCTGCACTGAGAGATAGGACTCCCATAGGAAATGGGCTGATTCCCTCTGTTTGGGATGCAGGAATTTGTATTAAAATGGGACCCTAAATTTTTGGAAATCTGTTTTGCTTTCCAGCTGTTCCTGTTTATTAGGCTGTAGAAACTGCATCTTTCAAAGAGAAACATAAAAACTGGAAAACGAAAGATCTTATAAGTACTGGATCTTTTTCTGTCTCTGTGTTTTTATGTGTTATGTATATGATATTCATTTATGAAAGAGCTTTGATTAATTGATTTAAAAATAATAAGAGCTAAAATCAAATATTTTGTCTGAAAAGCAAAAAGAATATAATGTCTTTCAGTTCACATGACTTTAGTAATCTTTGGGAAATAAAAACAGTTTGACATGCAAGGTGTGTAAGGAAAATGAAATGTGTTTTCAGTAAAACATTATAAGAAGGCATATGGATGTGGATTTTTTTTTTTTGGGGCCTGGATTAAAGGGTGAAAGGATTGTTACATGAAAGCTGAAGGTTTGACTAAGTTATGGAATGTTTGTGAAAAAATAATCTTGAAAAAGAAATATGTGTGTAAACATACTGCCTAAAGTTAAAGGTATATTACTCAATTTTTCTATAAATTGAACAATGAAATACAAGCACAACATAGTTTTTTTAAGGCACTGATCAACTCTTTAACATAAAATTGTAAAGGGTTATTCAAAACAGGTTTATGAGACTCTTACCTTATGGTCAAACATTAAAATTGGATAGATATGTCTAAGGATTTAGTAAGAATTGGGTTTGACATGAATAGTACACTAATGCAAGGGCAAATTTCAAATGTTTCTTGAAGAAGATATTCATGTAACATTTTAAAAAATGAAATATTTTTGTTTGCCTTTTGAATAAACTATAGGAAAAAGAAGGGAAAAAAGACAAATTGTCTGAAAAACTAAGTCCTCTTTATTAATGAGTAAAGATTTTTGCCTTAAAATTTCTGAATTATCATTTTGGCTAAATGAATAAAATGATGTTTGGGCTATGTTTGCATAAAAATGTTATTGGTATGTGCTCCAAAAATAGGAAACTCCTATAATTCTGATATGACTTAGTGTACAGAATGTTATTAATAATGATAATTGTTATGTAAAATTGCTGTATGCCATAGAAGTAAACAAAATTCCTAGTCAATTTTGTCTTTAATAATGACTGCCAGTTCCTTGTGAACTATCATCAATGTCCTTTCTTATAAGGACATCTCCACTTCAATTTGAGGCATGTACCAAAGTTCTTACATCCTGGTTGAGTGGGAAGAAAGAGAAAATAGGAAAAAAAAAAAAAAAAAAAAAAAAAAGAAGAAGAAGAATGACTGTAGGGCCAGGTGCAGTGGCTTAGGCATATAATCCCAGTACTTTGGGAAGACGAGGCAGGTGGATCACAAGGTCAAGAGATCAAGATCATCCTGGCCAACATGGTAAAACCCTGTCTCTACTAAAAATACAAGCATTAGCTGGGCATGGTGACACACGCCTGTAGTTCCAGCTACTCCATAGGCTGAGGCAGGAGAATTGCTTGAACATAGGAGGTGGAGGTTGCAGTGAGCTGAGATTGTGCCACTGCACTCCAGACTGGTGCCTGGTGACAGAGCAACACTCTCTCAAATAAATAAATAAATAAATAAATAAATGACTGTCCAGAAAAATACTTTTTGTTATCCACAGACAATTGTTGTCTTGTTTTCATCCTCTTCATCAGGCAGTTTATAATCAGCTATAGGACTTTGGTAGGTGCTCTTGAATGCAGATTTCTAATAACTTTGGAGAATTTGATATTAGAATAGAGGAAAAACTTTCAGTATTCCTGAAGAGCTGAAATATGCATGAATATCAAGGAGAACCAGAGTTCACTGCATGGATTAAACTAATAGATTGAAACAATCTTTTTTGACTTTTTGTTTAAAATGTTACTGATTTTTTGTTTTGTTTTTCATTGCCAAAAAAAGTGTTCTTTTGATCTATTTACAGCTTTTAACAATTGGGAAAAGTATACTCCTATGAACACAATTTGGAGCATACTTCCATCTACCTGATTTCTCCAGGATTTGGAGACTATTTGTGAGTATTCTTAACTTATGGCAATAGTTATTTGCATAAGTGCAATAAGAATCTGTTTTCTTTTGTAACAGGACACAATTGGAGAAACTTTCTTTTACCAAAGCTTTGACTGGAATGGTGTGCTTTCCTTTAAGTAATGAAGTTTGACTTACAGAACCAATAAAAGCCCTCTGGGAAAAATGGCCTCATACCTGTCTATACAGTCCCTATACAGGGTTTCTGACCTGCTTATGGAGTGCTAAGTAAAGAATGTTACTTTATGACAGGCCCAGGATCCCCAAGCTATCTTGTTACCTCAAGAGGAGATGAACTTTCTCAAACCACAGAGTACAAATCCATGGCTGGGCTCAACATAAAAAAAAAAAAAAAAAAAAAAAAAAAAAGTCTTTTCTGATAATCCTTGTGGAACAGAGTTCCATCAAGGCCAATTCTTACTGAACTTTATACAAACAATCAGGCTAAGTATGACAAATTCATCTTACCATGATTTGTCTTCAGCAAAAATGGAAGACTAGAGAAAAAAGTTGTATTTTAAAAACTATGGTACACCTGTTATTAAATTCTAGTCTTATCGGTTTTTGAGTTTTTTGTTTTTTGTTTTTTTTTGTAATTTAGACTGACTGTTTATTCCTGGGCACCAACCAGTAATCTCTGGCCGTTGTTCAGAAGAAACAAGTGGGATGCATAATGTAAAAATCAGGGTTGGCATTCTAATTCTGGGCATGTATTAGAATCAGCCAGAGTCTCCATATTAGCTTCATTCCAACAGTTGCCTAGTTCATGAAAAGCTTCTTATTTAGTTACTTGGGATAATTTTGCTTATTTTGTCTCCTGGTTGTGGAATACATTGTTATTACACATTTTGTGTAGAAGTTAAGGATAAGCTTACTGAGTGTTTTCTTAAATTGGACACATTAATCTTCCAGATATCACCTATTGTCAAAGTTACGAATGGCCCTTACCGTACTGGATGCTTTCTGACTCAGCTCCTCTCTACCCTGAATATAAGAGACCCTAATAGTTAAGCAGAAATATTATTGCCCCTATTCAGCCTTAAGAAGTCACAGAAAATGAATCTTTGTTTGTCTACAACCTTTAGGATTAAGGGTTCCCTTGTAAAAAGGATGGGGGAAATACGTCAGAGGCATTTGAACCGGAGCAACTTCATCTTGAATAGGGCCTGGGTAAAATGAAGCTGAGACCTACTGGGCTGCATGCATTCCCAGGAGGTTAGGCATTCTAAGTCAAGGATGAGATAGGAGCTTGATACAAAGCACAGGTCACAAAGACTTTGCTTATAAAATGATACAGTAGAGAAGCCAGACAAACCCATCAAAACCAAGATTGTGATGAAAGTGACCTCTGGTAATCATCACTGCTCATTATAGGCTAATTGTAATGCATTAGCAAGCTAAAAGATACTCCCACCAGCACTATGACAGTTTACAAATGCCATGGCAACATCAGGAAGTTACCCTTTATGGTCTAAAAAGGGGAGTAACCCTCAGTTCTGGAAATTGCCCAACCTTTTCCCAGAAAACTCATGAATAATCCACCTCTTGTTTAGTATATAATCAAGAAATAACCATAAATGTAGCCAGAGAGCAGCCCTCAGGGCTGCTCTGCCTAAGAAGTAGCCCTTCTTCATTTCTTTGCTTTCTAAATAAACTTGCTTTCCCTTTACTCTACGGACTCACCTCAAATTCTTGCACGAGATCAAAGAACCCTCTCTTGGGGTCTGGATCAGGACTCCTTTCTTGTAACAATAATAGTTAAAACAGACTGTATAACAAACAGACCCAGGTGTACAATAATCAAAACTAGAATATTGCTTTTATGGCTCACAAGCCGAGGGTAGAGCACAGGGAGGTATGGTAAGATTAAGGAAGTGCAATATCTTTAACACATTCTGCAGAAGGCTTCTCTGAGTGCAGAATCACGGGGAAGTGGAAAAAGCTGGTGATAGGCACATGGACGCTTCCAAGGGCCAGGAGTAAAGGTGGCAGCCACTCTTTCCACTCACCTGGAGTCTGATTCTAGGCCTACAGGAAAGAGAAAAATCAATTTGGTTATAACCAGCCATCTCTTCTTAGGTGTCATCCTTTAAGTCCTAATCCATATGCAGGCTTTATATATGCTACAAACATACCAGTTTCGAATAGCACAATCCACATGGATTAGTACATATTAAATACATTTAAAACATCTACCAATATTGCATAAATGTAATAACAGTGAGGCTCTGTTTTTAAGCACCCATTCATCCTCAGTAGGACACTCGGGGAAATATTACTCACATGTCTGTGAAATATCTGTCTTATTGCATCTTCTGCCATTTTTCCGATTTTGTGTGGTATATTGTTCAATTTTTTATATTTCCTGGCATAATCAGCTTTTCTAATATTAATTAAGCAGGCAAGTTCCCTGTTAGAGCTGATATACAAATGCAAACAGTTGATATTTCTATCACGTATAGTCTAAATCCTAGTCTTCATTTTAAGAGAAACGACATTTCTTTCTATGAGTATAGCTATAATATTAAAATATGTGAAATTTTAGAGATATTACTCTCTTTTAAATTATAATATTCCATTCATTCAATAGAAAAGTCTTTATTAAACATACACTATGTATTACGTACATTATGAGGCCCTGGGGTAGCAGAAGATAAATGATTTAAGGAATTTACAGGATAATATAAACACTTCATGAAATTTTAGGAATCTTATATAGGAAAAAAGTTTATAAATGTGTAGTTAATTTGCAATATGCAGTGAACAAACTTGATTTCCAGAGATTTATCTATAAATCAATGTATCAATGTAAAATTACAAATTAGAGATTCTTCTCAAGCTTATGTGAAACGTTCAAATGTTGATATGTTAAAATACAACAGAATTTTTAAAAAATGGTGACATGTCCATACTCTGACCACAATGAAATACATTTGAAGTCAAAAAGGTAGATTTTTAATAAGAACACTCAAATATTTAGAAAATCTCATACTTGTAAAACAAAGAAGTGAATCAAAGAAGAAAATATAATGAATAACTCAAAAATATTTAGAAACAAATACTAAATCGGAAGTTACAAGTAAAATTATTATATTTAAATGTCTATTTTAAAAAGAAGACTGAAAGTAATAAGCATATTATAAATTTAAATTATGCAAAAGAAATAGAAAAATAAATCTAAACAATCAGAAGCATGACAAACAGAAGAAAATTGATAAAGGGAACAAAAATACAATGAAGGGAAACTCCAAGCTAAAAGTTAGCTCTTTGAAAAGGATATTAAAACAAAGAAATGTTTGTCAATATTGACCAAGAACAAGTTTGCAAATGAAAAAATATATACCAATAAAAAAATTGAAATTACTATCACCAATAATGCAGATACTGCAAAAATCTACGTGTCAAGAATATTTACAGCATAGTTAAAATGAATACACTCCAAGGTAAATTAACTTACCAAAACTGAATCTAAAAAGTACTTTAAAAAATTTGAATAGCCCTGTAATTATTAAGAAATTGAAATTATTAGTCTTAAATTTTCCCACCAAAAAATTGCTAGTAGCAATATAAATTGTTCCTTGAAAGTTCTGCAGATATAGTTTTCACATATTATACCACTATTGTATAAATTCACTGAGAAAGAGGGAAAACAATAAAGAGGGAATGTTTTCTTAATTTGCTTTCCCCTTAAAGCAGACTTGGAGAGAAGTACTTGAGCTCAAGTAGACTAGCTGGGATGTATGGTGGCCATGGACACATGCCTCTCAGAAATCCTTTAAGAGTATCTTTGACAGGAAACAGAGGTAACTAACAGGCATTTGGATCCACAATTTCATTTTTCAGAGATAATATTTTCTCTGCACTGCTCCCAACCAATGACTGAATAGGATACGTCACTAGTGCTAGCACATTCTTGGCCAGTCAAGAAATATTTCAATTGGCAATGCGTGCTCAGGAATCCCCACTGACCTAGCCATTTCTTTTCTTTCCTTTTTTCAGAATTACATTGTGTTCTGTGGCTCTTTGTATTCTATTATCCTCCTTCTCTTTTCTGTGTGTCAGACCTACACCATGGTCTTAATGCTGTCCGTGTCTTTCCCTGTTTCTTCCTTTTATGCTTTACACACCTGTCTCCTAATCAATTTTGTGCAGATTTAATCCAATCATGGTGTCTGCTTCCCAGAGGAACTTAACCTTCATATCTGAAACTCAGAGTGATTGAGCAATCAGTATTAAAATGGAGTTTGGTGACTGGCCACCAACCTACACTTGGCAAAGAGCATGTCATCTTGAAGAGAATGCGTGAAATGCACAATCTCTGACATAATTTTGTGGCTCAATTGTTGAAAACATAAATGGCAGTGACCTGGGAAAATTCACAGTTGCAAATCTCCTTGCTGTTTTGGTGATCCAGGCATTTAAAAGAAATTGATTCAGGCATTTAAAAGAAATGAGGGGGAAATTCTTCAAAAGTCAGCAGAGTTATCTGGTTAAGTCTAAGTTGTACCGACAGTCTGAAAAGGAATAATGAGAAACTGAGAAGGTTAACTCCAATTAGAGGTAAACATGAGAGCCAGAAGACCTCTTTGATGTCTTACTAAAGACCCACATCTCCTTGCAGCAAAAACACACAACTGAAGAAGAGCCATAAGATTTGGTAGTTTGAGTTAGAGAGCTTCAGTGATGTTTAAACACCCATGCAAGGCTAAGGTCGAGATTCTATTTGAGGAAAAACGCAGACTCTGAAATGTGGTGTTGAGAAATCTGGTTAAATATCTCCAAGGATTTGGGCCCTTCAAATCCTCTTGAATTCTCCAAACTTGCAAGAGTGGCTTACCCATTCCCGAGTAATTTCTAGGCCTTCTTTGTGCAGGAAGACTCTACAGGAACGTTTTTTACAAAAGGAAACAAGTATTACCAGGAGGAGCTTCTTGCATCTCCTCTCTTGCCTGCCGGACTGAAAACATGAGATAAATCCCAGAATAATCCAGCTGTAAATATGACAAAGGAGCTCTAGGAAGTAGCCAACATTATTGGAAACCAGGAGAAAACTCCTGTGATTGTGTTTTGTGAGTGTTTGATCAAGGGGCCAGAACTTAAGACCAAATAAGCAAGAATTCATTGACTTTGGGTCACTTTTCTGGAACATGAGATTTAACCCCTTTTATGAACTCCAGACAATGGGACAAACTTCCAGTTAGAGTGACCCAAAAAGCCTAGAAAAAGATGTGGCTGATGCTAAGCAAAGTATAAAATATCTGCGTTGCTCTAATAGATGGTAGAGGAAGGTATAAAAAGGCTCAAGGAGGTGGGCATGCTGAGATGAATATATGATGTAAGGCTAGAATACTGGGCCGGGCGTGGTGGCTCATGCCTGTAATGCCAACAATTTGGGAGGCTGAGGCAGGCAAATCACCTGAGGTCAGGAGTTCAAGATCAACCTGACCAACATAGAGAAACCCTGTCTCTACTAAAAATACAAAATTAGCCGGGTGTGGTGGCACATGCCTATAATCCCAGCTACTTGGGAGGCTGAGGCAGAAGAATCCCTTGAACCTGGGAGATGGACATTACAGTGAGCCGAGATGGTGCCATTGCACTCCAGTCTGGGCAACAAAAGCAAAACTGCGTCTCAGAAAAATAAAAATAAAGGCTAGAATATTGACAGTCTGTATTTTGTAGGAGATCTAGAGCACACACCATTACCAACAACTATCAGAAAAGTTCTGGTGAGAAGAAAAACAATATCACTAGAATACTCAGGGATCTCCTCTGCTGATAGCTGAGTATTAGCTTTTAATAGAAAGAGGGCTGGCATCTTTATTAGAAATAGGGCTAATGGGACTTAAGTAATAGAAGCCAGGGAGTGATAAGTCCAAAGGTCCACAATTGCAATCTATGGTCATTACCGCTTTCCTAAGTATATAATTGGAAATGATGTATTAGAGAATTAAAATAACTCTCCATAGGATCCTTTAGCCTATGAGATAAAAGCTATTGTAATGGGGAAGGTTGAATGAGAGCCTCTGAGGCTGCCCTTTCCCGCCTCTGTCCCCTGTAGCCTAAGGAGTAAATGAAAAATCATATAACATCCATAGACATGTGGTGGAGATTACTGATACCATTAAAGTTGTAAAGTATGTAGGAGAAGTGGTTTCTATTATATTTCAGCTTGGCCCTGGTAGAAATTGAATTTGAATCCCTGAGAATGACTGTAGATTCAGCCAAATAAATACCACAAGAGTAGCTATGTTTAAGTGCTTTCATTGCCAGAATAGATTAGTAAAGCCTTAGGTATATGGTATGTTAGCCATTAATTGGTGAATGTGTACTTTTTTCTATTCCCATCCATGTAGAGGATCAGCAAGAGTTCAAATTCATGTGAAATGGGCAATAATATTAATTTGTAAATTTTCTGCAAGGCTCTGTTAACTCTCTTCCCCTTGGTAATAATATGGTTCATAAAGATCTAGATCATTTGGGGGCCCCTCAGAACATTACGTGTATGTATTTTAGCAATGGCATCATGAAGTCTGGACAGAAGGTTTGCCAAAGGTCTTGGTGCCGCATGTGCTTCAGTTGGAAGACAAATTCTGTGAAGTTTCAGGGACATGCCACTCAGCAAAGAATATAGAGCCTGGTGGACAGAGGTGTGTGAGGATAATCTCTCCACATGGAAAAAAACTGTTTCACCTTGCATCTCTATACCTCAGAGAAGAAAGCACCTGGTAGTGTTATTTTGCTTCTGGGAACAGTACATTTTACCCATAGATACACTGTTCAGATTCATATATTGCAAGACATGGAGGCTGATAAATTTGGGTAAAGCTAAGGGAAGTAAAGTGCTCTGTAGCAGTGCATTGCCGCCTTGAAGCTTGAGCCATGTGATCTGAGTGACCATTATTTTAGCTATTAGTGATGAGAAAATATGTGCTTCAGACTTTATGGCAAATTCCAGTGAAAAAAATCACAAAGCAGGTCCCTAGGGTACTAAAAAATGTCATACCATTGACCCTAAGGAATTATATGTCTTTTGAGAAACACTTCTGGTATATTACTGGGCCCTAATGAACAGGGAAATTAAATAATAACAATGGTAGTCTGTAATTGCTGCATACTAAAATAAAGCTTACTATGTTGTGCTCAGTATAAAAGCTAACCCTCAGCTCTGCTTAAAATTAACTAACTCCCTATAAAACCTACCTTATCTATTCTCCCCACATTCTCAGCAAAGTTGCCAGGCATCTCAAGACTCTTACTTTTCTTGCTGACCAGCTGCAAGGTCACAGGGCAAGATAACACCCAAAGAATGTACAATGGGTTTCTCAAAATTTTAAATCTAACATACATCACAAGACAAAATTTCAAATGTAACACACCTCAGAAGACATATGACAAATTAATTAACTGTTCTTTGTTCTGGCTTCTGTAAATCTGTTAGCTGCTATGTCATCCTGGAGTTATAAATAGTACTCTATTTTCTTTGTCCTCTGCTCAGCCTTAGGATGCTAATCTGCTGAGCCAGTGGCCACCTTAATAAAATCCTCCTGTTTCACCCATTGGTCTCTCTGGTCTCCTGAATATTCTGCAACACTAATAGAGTGTTTAACCATGCTAGAGTGTTTAACCATGGGATACCATGTAGCCATATCTACAGAACAGGCTATGGTAGCTGAAGAATAAGAAATGAGATTGGAGTGCTAGATAGCAAAGGCAGAAAGGCAAATAAGAATGGATCATATGGAACACTACAAAACAGGCTAAAGAATGTCAAATGCAATGATAAGACTGGGAACCAACAGGGTCTGATATGTAATTCTTACAGAACACTCTGGCTGCTGTAGGAAAAAGGACCAAAGTGGACCTTGCAGGAACAAAATGGAAGTGGGAAGCAGATAAATTGAGAGGAGATGAATGAGTGTGGTAACAAAGGAGACAGTATAAAGGATTCTCTTTTGCATTTGATTAAGACATAAAAGTAATAATAATGGCTGATAGATTGAATGCAGTATTCAATATGAGGCAGTATTTCTCAAAATGTAATATTTATTGGAATCATCCAGGAATCCTGTTAAAGTGCAGATTCTGAATCTGTAGGTTTGAAATGGAAAATGTGATTTTGCATTTCTAAAAATTTCCCAGGTGATGGTAGTCCCAGATTATACTTTGAGTAGCAACTACTCAAGGATTAGAACTGCGAATGATTTTAGAGATTTTAAGCTGAGCAACCAGCTGAATGATGAAGTAATACAGATAAAATAATATTATGCTGTTGCTGGTTGGAACAACACTAGATCAAATGTTTTGCTTTGGTTAAAATAAATTTAAGATTGTCATCAAATATCCATGTTGTGATAACAAATAAGAAACTGAATCTGTAAGTCTGGAATGCAGAAGAGCAGGACAGAGTTTATATTTCAGGATCATCAATTTACAAATGGTATTCCAAGCCATGGCATTGTAAGAGCTAATTTAGAGAGAACAGGTACATAGAAACTCGAACTGGGCCAAGTCCTGAGCTCTGAGTCATTCTTAAATTTACAGTGTAAAATATAAACTAATCTCTCATATTTTTAGGTTCAGAAGTGGTCAAATGTATTTTTATTGCTGTGTTTTTCAGCTTTTTATGAAGGAAGAAAGCACAATGTTGCAACCATCTCAAAACACACACACGGACAATGTTGGAGAGTTACTTTAGCTTTTGTTTAGAACAAAGAAAGAAAAGGAAAAAATAGACAAGTCATTTAATTTACAAATAAGTAAATGGCAGGTAAACATTTTATTAAATACTGGTTTTCCTACCACCGCTACCTTCTAAAATATATGACCCTTGAAAACTTTCTCAAATAAAACAATAAAAACTTTCAAAATTAATATAAACCTCAGTGGCAAAGTTTGTATTTCACATGACTGAAGGCAGGCACGGTAATTTCATTTGGAAGAAATACGATTCTTATCTTCTACACTGAAGAGAGAAAAATATAAAACAAGCACTCTGCCACTTACATCTGACCACAGAAAATGTTACAGTTAATTGTCTAGTGAAGCTCAACCTCATTAGACAGCAGGCAGGCTTTAATTTTTTCCTTTGTGGTAAGTACTCTGATCCTTAGTTTCTCTGAAAAGCTAAAAATAAATGATTTCTATAGCAGAGTGTGAGCAATGCATATTTGTATCTAATTGAAATACAAGACCATTGTAAAATTAATGCTGACTTTATCTAATTAAATGAATACTTATATTTCTGATTTTATATTTTTCTTGATTAAGGAAGATAATAGTTTTATGTCTATAAAATCTGAAAAAGTTGACAAATTACTTGAATTCCATTCTACTAAAAATAAATGGATTTTTTCTTTAAATGAAAGCCAGTTCATACAGACAGTAGAAAAGAGGAAGAGAAGAAGGGGGGAAGAGAGAAAGAGGGATTTGTAAAGCAAAAGCAAAGGATCTTTAACAGTGAAACACTGGAAATCCTCTCATTAAAGGTCAAACAAGGCAAAGATGGCCACTGTTAATGTGTTCCTGTGACATTATTCTAGACATACCGGCAAATGCATTTAGTCAAAATTAATGGATGTGTGTGTGCTTTGTATAAGTATGTAGTATAAATGGATACAATATTTTATATTACTAAATGAAGCAAAACATGTTATTTTTTAGATTATATCATTAGGTCAAAGGAGATATAGCTGAAAAGCCCAAGAAAATCAGCTGAAAATTCATTAGACCCAATGTTAGAATTTAGCATTGTGAGTTCTTCTATATACATAGAAATAGTATTTACAAAAAACAATAAAAAAAATCCTACACAAAATAAAAAATAAAACCCTGAAATTTTGGATATTGAATTAAATAAATGTATGGAACACATAAGAAAATTTTAAAAGTATACTAAATGCCATAGAAAAATTTTACCAACTATCCATAGAAAAAAACTTATGCCCTTTGGCAACTATTCAGCTATTATTTATCTTTTTTATAATTTTTATATTTTGGGAGATTTTTTCATGATTTATTTAATAATGATCAATAAAATTGTATTCAGGTAAACTTTTCCTAGTGGTTCTTTGTACGGTAAACAGAATTTTAATTGAAAATCTAAATAGAAGTTTTTTTCAAATTTTGTCTGAAGTAAATGGGTAATATATTAGAATGAGTTTAAATAAAGATGACCCAAGTCGGGCATGGTGGCTCATGCCTGTAATCCCAACGCTTTGGGAGGCCAAGGCAGTTGGATCTCTTGAGCCCACAGTTTTAGAACAGCCTGGGCAACATAGCGAAACTCTGTCTCCACAAAAAATAAAAATGAAAAAAAAAAAATGTATTAGTTGGGGCATGGTGGCAGCTTCCCCAGCTACTCGGGAAGCTGAGGTGGGAAGATCATGTGAGCCCTAGAGGTAGAGCCGGAATCATTCCACTGTATCACTGTGTTCCAGCCTGGGCTGCAGAGCAAGTCACTGTCAAAAAACAGATGAACCAGAAAGTGAGCCCTCACCAGACACTGAATTTGCTGGTGCCTTAATCTTCAACTTTCCAAGCACCAGAACATGATAAATGAAGTTCTGTTCTTTTATGCTATCCAGTTTATGATATTTTGTCATGGCAGCCCAAACTGACTAAGACAATAAGATAGTTTCAGTATTCAAAAATCAGTTAATGCAGTCTATCATTTCAAGAGCCTAAAGAAGTAAAACTACATCATCATGTGATTATCTATCTATCTATAATTTTTGTCTACTGTTTTTGGCTCATAACTCTCATAGCACTTGCTGATTTTTTTTCCTAAGTTACTAAAACAATAAGCATATCTTTGGTTAAAGTATTTGGCTTTTTGTCCTTGGCTCCTGAAAAAGCTTTGAAACAGCTTTAGAGCAATAGAGGTGAGAGACAGTCTTTTGTTAAAATGTTGCAGTACTTTAGGCCTCTGAAAACAGAATCTCTTCTCTCTGACCTTCTTCTGCTCTCCTTTCAACTGCTCTTTATTCTCCCCAAGACGTGCAGTAGACACTAAAAATATGCTCAATTCATTCGTCGCCCTTCTGTTTTGGAGCTGGCAATAATGACATTCTCTGGCTTACCTTGGTCTGACTGTAGGTCATAAGACACCCATTTCAGGAGGGATCCTGCCCCTTACCCTGGAGGAAGAAATTCTGCACAGAGAGACCAAGAAGAATCTGAACAGACAGTCCTTGCTGGGTTTCCCCCACTCAGACTGTTAGATCATACCCTTCTTATCCAATCGCATTTCTACAAAGTATCCATGCTTTAATCATGCCTATCCAATGATGTCTCCCTAAAAGGCCCAAATGGATGGAGGACAGAGAGCTTTCAGAAAGCTGAGTACATGGAAGTTCCTAGAGGGTGACACGCCTAGGAGGGGCGTAGAAGCTTCATGCCTCTTCCCACACCTTTCCCTATGTGTCTCTTCATCTGTAGCTTTTGTAATATTCTTCATAATATACCAATAAACATAAGTAAGTGTTTCCCTGAGTTCTGGAGCTGCTCTAGCAAATCAATCAAACCCAGAGAGGGAGTCGTGAGATTCCCAATTTACAGCCAGTCAATTAGAAGCACGGGTAAAACAACATGGGGCTTGCAATTGTCATCAGAAGTGGGGACCGAGCTCTCGACCTGTGAGATCTGATGTTAACGCCAGGTAGATAATGTCAGAATTAAGTCAGACAACACTAAGCAGGTTTCCACTGCAGAACTGATACCTGTTTGATGGTGGGGAAAAGTCCCCACACATTTGGTCACAGAAGCCTTCTGCGTTGGTGGTTGTGGGCTGAGAACAAAGGAAAAACAGTTTAAAAATAAGGCAAGGCTGTTCCCTCACCACACCTATTCAACATCATACAGGAAGCCTTAGCTAGTGCAGTGTAAAGAAAAAAAAAAAAAAAGGAAAGAAAATGTTCAATTGATTGGAAGAAAGAAATAAAGCTATTATTTGTAGATGACACAATCACAATTACCTATAAGAAAATCCCAAGGAATCATCATCAACAACAACAGAACTATTAGGCAATTATTGCAAGGTTGCAGAATACAAGGTTAATATATGAAAGTCAACTAATTTCCTACATGTCAGCAATGAACAATTTAGATTTTAAATACAAACCATAATACCACTATCATTTGCACCAAAGAAGGAGACATACTTAGGTACAAATCTGAAACAATATGTACAAGATCTACATAAGGAAAAAAACCAAAATCTCTAAAGAAAGAAATTAAAAAGTCTAAATAAGTGGAGGGATATTCATGCTCATATAAAAGAAGATATAATATTGTTAATTTGTCAGTACTTCCCAAATTAATTTATAAATTTAATTACAATTAAAATCTTGACAAGTTATTTTGTGGTTATCCACAAAAATTATTCTAAATTTTATATGGAAAGGCAAAAGACCAAGAATAGCTAATGAAATACTGAAAAAGAAAGAGGCCAGGCGTGGTGGCTCACGCCTGTAATCCCAGCACTTTGGGAGGCCGAGGGGGGTGGATCATGAGGTCAAGAGATAGAGACCATACTGGCCAACATGGTGAAACCCTGTCTCTACTAAAAATACAAAAACATTAGCTGGGCGTGGTGGCGTGCACCTGTAGTCCCAGCTACTCAGGAGGCTGAGGCAGGAGAATTGTTTGAACCCGGGAGGTGGAGGTTGCAGTGAGCTGAGGTCGCGCCACTGCATTCCAAGCCTGGTGCCTGGCGACGGAGCAAGACTCCGTCTCAAAAAAAAAAAAAGAAAAAGAAAAAGAAAGATACAGTTTGAGGACTGACAGTACTGTTCTTTATAAATTATTATAAAGCCACAATAATTAAAAGAATGTGGTATTGGTGAAGGAATAGAAATAGACACATAGATCAACGGAACGGAACACAACAGAGTGAAGAAATGGACCCACACACATATATTCAATTGATCTTCGATAGAAGAGCAAAGACAACTTAACAGAGAAAGAATAGTCTATTGAACAAATGATTCGGGAAAAACTGACTATCAATCTGAGAAAAAAATAAACTAGACAAGATATTGCACCTTTCACAAATATTAAAGCAACACAAAGCATGGGCCAAAAGTAAAATTAAACTCTAGAAGATCTCATAGGAAAAAGTCTAGATAACCTTAGGTTTGGCAACACATTTTGAAATTCCTCACCAAAAGCTTAATCACTGGAAGAAAAAGAAAGGTTGGACTTCTGTTCTGTGCATTTGATTTTTAAATTGATGCATAATATTTGCACCTATTTATGGGATACTTTATTTTTTATGCATCTATTTATGTGATATTTTGTTACATACATATAATGTGTAATGGTCAAGTAAGTATATTTAGGGTATCCTTCAAAAACTTATTATTTCTATGTATTAGAAACATTTCATGTCCTCTCTTCTAGCTATTTTGAAATATACAATATATTGTCGTTAACTATTGTTACTCTGCTCTCTAACATTTTAATTTATTCCTTCTACTTAATTGCATGTTTGTACTATGGTCCCAAGGAAAATATTTGCAAAACACATACCCTATAAATGACTTGTGTTTAAAATATATACAGGCCTCTTACAACACAATAACAAAAATAATAAAGTAGACAAAAATCTGAACCGTCACCTCACTAAAAATATATAGAGATGGCAAATAAGCATAGGAACAGTTGCTCAACATGATACATTATTAGGGAAATGCAAATTAACACAATATTGAAATACCACTACACATGCAGTAGAATGGCTTAAATGCAAAATACTGTGGATACTAATTGTGGACAAGGATACGAAACAACAGAAACTCTGATTCCTAATGGGAATATAAAAAGATACAACTACTTTGTTTATGACCAGGCTAAACATAGTCAGCATATGATTCAGCAATTTCACTCCTAGGTATTTACACAAATGAGTTGAAGACTTATTTATAAAAAGAAAAAAAAAGTCTTCAATGAATGTTTGTAGCAGCTTTATTCATCACTTTCAGAAACTAGAAGCAAGTAAGACTCCCTTCAGTATGTGAATATATACATTATTTTACATGTATTCATAAGACCAATGAACAGAAATGAGTTATCACAAAAAGATGTGGAGGAACCTCAGATACATATTGCTATGTGAAAGTAGCCAGACTGAAAAAGCTACAAACTGGATGATTCTAGTTTATGACATTCTCGAAAAGGCAAAACTATAGAGACAGTAAAATTGTCGGTGGTTTCCAAAAGGTCTGGCAGTAGGTGGTTAATAGCTGAAGTACAGGAGATTTTTAGGATGATGATACAATACTGTAAGATACCGTGACGGTAGATACATGACACTGTACATTTGTCAAAACCCATAGAACACGCCTGTAATCCCAGCACTTTGAGAGACTGAGGCAGGTGGATCACAAAGTCAGGAGTTCAAGACTAGCTTGGCCAAGATGGTGAAACCCCGTTTCTACTAAAAATACAAAAAAAATTAGCCGGGCATGGTGGTGGGCGCCTGTAATCCCAGCTGCTCACGAGGCTGAGGCAGAGAATTGCTTGAACCCTGCAGGTGGAGGTTGCAATGAGCTGAGATCACACCACTGCACTCCAGCTTGGCCAACAGAGCGAGACTGTGTCTCAAAAAAGAAAACAAAAACAAGAAATAAAAACGAAAACAAACAAAAACCAAAAAAAACCATAGAACCCTATGACACCAAGAGTAAACCCAATGTAATCAATGGATTTTCATAATAATGGATCCGTTTTGGTTAATCAGCTGAAACAAATGCACCAGACTAATGTAAGACGTTAACAATAGGAGAAACTGTAGGGAAGGGTTTATATCAGAACTGTGTGTTCTTTGCTCCATTTTTCTGTAAACCTAAAATTGCTCATAAAATGAGATGTCTGGATCTCTTCCTTAGAAATGCACTGAGAACACCCAAAATAAATACTTAATATTCCAGGCAGTAAAAGTTTCAGGTCATCTCAAAAACAACCTCCAATATATGTTGCAAAATTTTCAACCTTATGCATGTGTTGTGTAACAGGAAAACACAGATCAATAGACAGAAACTTGATCGTATTAAAATTGTTCTAAGCTTTGAATTTACGCAGTAGTCTCAACATCATTCTAATTCTGTTTGTTTATGTGAGAAATCCACAGTCAATCAAGGGGTTAGCATCTTCTATGAGAAAGAAAGAGGGGATCTTTCTAACAATACCTAGATGAGCCCTTTTTGCCAGCTCATTTCATATCGTGTTATTCCTGTATGATGCATGTGCATGATTTCTGGTGGATTCGGAAGAAGCGCAGCTGGTAGCAACCATCAAAACTCAAGTCCACATCTGTTGCGATATTGCCAAAAAGAATTCTTCACTAATTTATCTGACAAAACATCTTTTACCCGCCACCCCTTCTCACAGAAGCACAAGACATTTTCAAAAAACATCTGGACCCTCTGTTAAAAGGAGACATTTCTTATCTTTTAAGACATTATTTTCATTAGATTTTACTATAATTTGCTATTATTATGCAATGAAACACTGAGAATAATATATTAGTGACAGAGATATGTTAATTCAAAAATAATTTTTTGAATTCTTTTGAAAAATATTTCTTAACTATTCCAACTGTCTCAGGCTTTCCAAAATAACAAAGGAGCAAATTATTTTCTTTTTCTAGTTCAGCAGTTTTTTTTAAAGTCTCTTATTTATTTTTCTCAAGACTTGGCATTCTTAAATCTGTAAGTCGCCAAATATTGCTTTAAAATATTTTTAGTACTAAAGTAGAAAATCCACTGCTTATAGTCATACATTTTATGTTAATGTTCTAAAAATCTTTTGTATTTGCTATATTGCACAGCAATCATAGTGTTTATTCATTCTTAAGTATGTGAGATTGACCACATAGTGGATGATTGAGTTAATCTTGATCTAAGAGTTTTAACTTAAGCATTTTCTAAGTTCTTAGAGCTTACTGCTCAATATTTATTAGTTATATGTGTCACGATATCTGATTTAATAATAATGTAAGACATTAGGTGATGTAAAATCATGAGCCACTACACTGAGAGATGAAAATATTACAAGAATAAAAATAATTTCCTAATTAGAGATGTGTTAAAACTCAGGTTTTCAAGCGTGAAAAAAAGGCTCAGAAATGTTAAAATGAGCACATGAGTTAATTTATAAAACATTATGCTTGTGAGCAAATCATGAATTACCATTTCCAGCTGTGTTTTTAAAAACCTCTTACACTATACTTTCAAAGCTGTTTTTTAGTAATTAGTTATAAAATAGCTTATAAAATTTACAAGGCTGGTCTAGTCAAGTTGGCGCTGAACTTCATGCAAACTGTTAATCTGATAAACAAATAAATATCAATTTTCTCTCCCAAATATCACAGGAACTATGTAGAAAAGCAAATAAACCAATAGGTTTGGACAGCAGTGTTTGAGAGGAATGGAGGTAGGAAATGAGTCAGAGAGCCATGAACCAAATGAGGTAACAAATTGTAGGTCTTTTTAAGGAGTTTGGACTTAGATTCAGTTATGGAAGTAATTTGGACAGATTTAGGCAGGCTGTTTCTTTTATGTTTATCTTTTTTTTTTTAAATACTCTTTCTAATATTTTGAGAAAAAGTTATAGGTATAAAAGGGCAGAAGTTCAGAGGCCAGAAATGAGGTGATGTTCATGTCAATGGCACGTTAAGTAAAAACATGTATTTTTGAGAGCTGGTCCCTCGGTACGCTTAGATAGTGCAAATAAGTTACACAACTGCATGTCCCAAATTACCATGTTAACTACCTCTCTGACATCAACGTCTCTCCCTCAGCTCACATCTATGGCCCTATTAAGGTTTCTTTATGGTAAGGAAAAGATTTAGGCCACGTTCAAGGTTTGATCACATCCATATGTTAGTAGAAGCCAAAATATGGGCTGCTGCCAATGACAGTCTCACACTGAAAGACAATGGTTAGAAGAAACAATATACAGATTTTCAAGCACTCCACCTGGTCCTCAAGTCTGTGTGGAGGAAGAGGTAGTTGTTGGTAAAGTGGTACATAGACCCATGGGCAGATGTGGATGCCGTGACTGCTCGGTCTGGTCCTTGAAGGAGCAAACTTGGAATTCTACTGACAGGGAAAATTGGGGGAAAGGCTTGTGGATCTATGGGAAGCAGAAGTGTATGAATTCTTGTGACTCATATCCTGAAAGCATTTAAATATCTTCTACAGAAGAGATACATAACCATTATACACATATATGTATATGTATGTGTATATATATATACACACACACACATATATAGGTATATGTAAGTATTTGCACAGAGAGCGAGATAGCAGGAGAGAGAGAGAGAAAGAGAATGACTCATTCAAGCAGGATGTTAACCAGTCTCCATCCTTAGTCACGACTGTGCTTACGTAACAGTCCATTCAACAAAGCTGTCATGATGCATGACATCCGGTACAGAGACTGTGGATGTACGTCCAGGTTATCTATAGTACCAGCTCCGGTTTTCCAGGATAATCAGTGGGATATACAATGAATATGATAAATTTGGATGATGGTCCCAAGATGGGAGGTGCTCACTGACCCTGTAGACTAGATTATGACAGATAGCAAAGTTAAACAGTAGGAAGCATTCCTGCTATCACTAAATGAAAGCAAATGGTTTGTAGTACTGTGGGTTCCTAGAAAATATCTGATTAACTTGAAAGCTTTGTAAAAGATGACAGGAACTATCACGATATGGGCAAGTAAAGAGACTGTATCTGGAAACTATCTGTAATTACATTTAATATCAGTTATGTTTATGATCATTCACTTATATCCATCAAGGTTCATTTTTGTACTTACAATAAGTAAGCTAAAAAATCAGGGAAGAGACAGAAACCACCAGTCCTCAATATTTTAAGTTCTTGATACAGGTCAAATGCCTCTAATCTGAAAATCTGAAATCCAAAATGCTCCAAAATCCAAAGCTTTTTGAACACCAACATGACATGATACCAAAAGTGGGAAATTTTACACCTGACCTCACATACCACATCACAGTTAACGTGCAGTCAAAACTTTTTTTAGACACAGAATTATTAAAATATTATATAAAATTACCTTTGACTTATGTATATATATGTGAAACTTGAATTTTGGGTTTAGACTTAGGTCCTATCACCAAGACATCTCATTATATATAAGCAAATGTTCCCAAATCTACACACAAAAACATCTTAAATCCAAAACACTTCTAAGTCTATTTTTGGATAAAGTACACTTAACCCATATTGATATAAATGTCTGAAATCCAGAATAGATGTGGTATTGTATTTTTCTTATATCATTTTGGTAAAGAATTGAAGAGATTGCACTGTGGCTGTCTTATTACAAGCAGCCAGTGTAAATATTCTGCCAGGTTCTGACTATGGTTAATTTATATATGTGTGTGAGAAGTGAAGGAAATAAACACAGAGTAGAATCAGAAATGTACTCTTAACATTTTATGAGTTATACTTGAATCAAAATTTGATTCATCTCTGCCAAACCACAGTGACTTTCCGTGACCCAAGAGCTCCCTATCAGCTCAAAGTCCATGAAACACGTTCTCCGCAGACTGCTTCCTCTTCTCTGCCTGTTTATCTGTGTATGTGGCCACAAGTCACACAAGCACACCTGTGGCAATGTCAGAATGTTCTTCCTCATAGGAATGCTGCTTTTCCTTTATTTAAGGAGCTTTGTGTCTATAAACTGACTCAGGTTTAGAAACTGGGTGGAGAATCCTGATTCTTCATTGTAGCGACTTCCGTCAGGTCACTTTTCTCCAAACCTGGAGGTTTTCTCTTTTGTTTAGAAACTTCTTTTCTTTAAATTTGTTATGGCCGATTCAACAGGACTTTATTAGATTGTTCATCTATTTTAGTCCTAGAGGGCATCATGATCAATTGGCCCCCACGAAAGAATCTGCAGTTCAAACCATTTTGATTACGACGCTGACCCAGTTATCCACACCAGTAGCCATGCCGGTTCTGCCTGAAGCATTTACTTACTATGGTGAATGATGGATGCAAGTATAGAATCACTGAAGATGAATACAGAAAATACAAAACTGATCTAGTTATTTCTCACAGAATATAATTTAATGCAAGCAATAGGAATAGGCCTTAAGTTCACAGCCATGTTGTTATAATAGAAAAGTCCTTAAGGACTGCAACCACAGCTGCTGTTTCTGAGGCTCTCACTTTTAATACTGCCTCTGACAACCATAAAGCTAACTTACTAGGTAATAGAATCTAGATATATCTATCTCACGTTTTTACATGTAATGATCTCTGCTTCCATTCTGTTTCACCCCTGCCTCCAACTTTATTGATGTATAATTGACAAATAAGAATTGTAAATATTTATGGTTTGCTCTCAGTAAATTTCACCTGAACAGTACAGTATTTACCATGCTGTACATTATACCTTTTCAAGCCTTATTCTGTTGCATCTAATTGAGGCAATCTGTTTTTCATCTAGAAGTTTAGTTGCAAAAGTCGTGAAAATATACACTTTGTTTAGAATCCTTTCAATATAGCAAAGTAGATCAAAATAACTTCTAAAAAGGTTATTAACTGTGTATGTGTATATATATATATGAGGTGGAAAAAATATATACATATTTATTATTGAGATTGAGTATTGCTCTTACCATATATATATATTTATTTTTGAGATGGAGTCTTACTATATATATATATATATATAAAATATATATGGTACCATGTATATGTAAGGTGAAATAACTTTTAGAAAAAGTTGACTGTATATATATACATATATATGTGTATATATATGTATATACATGAGGCAAAAAAACAAATATATATATATTTTGAGTCGGAGTCTCACTCTGTCGCCAGGGCTAGAGTGCAATGGCACAGTCTTGGCTCACTGCCACCTCTACCTCCCGGGTTCAAGTGATTCTCCTGCTTCAGCCTCCCTAGGAGCTGGGATTACAGGTGCCCACCACTATGCCCAGCTAATTTTTTGTATTTTTAGTAGAGATGGGGTTTCACCATGTTGGCCAGACTGGTCTTGAACTCCTGACCTTGTGGTTCGCCCACCTCAGCCTCCCAAAGTGCTAGGATTATAGATCTGAGCCACCATACCCGGCTATATATATATATATATTTGAGATGGAGTCTTGCTCTTTTGCCAGGCTGGAGTGCAGTGGCGCCATCTTGGCTCACTGCAACCTCTGCCTCCTGGGTTCAAGCTATTCTCCTGCCTCAACCTCCCGGGTAGCTGTGACTACAGGTGTGTGACTCCATGCAGGCTAACTTTTGTATTTTTAGTAGAAACAGAGTTTCATCATGTTGGCCAGGATGGTCTCAATCTCTTGACCTTGTGATCCCTCCCACCTTGGCCTCCTAAATTGCTGGAATTACAGGCATGAGCCACCAGGCCTGGCCTCTAATTACTATTTATTTGCTTGTGCTTTCATTATATCAGTAGCATAAAAAGTTGTCAGCAAGAAATTTGGCAAAAAGTAATGAAAAATTGTAGTAACTAAATCTTTTGAAGATTTGTGATGTGCTAAGCACTGTTTTTAGTATATTGCATGTATTAACCCTTAACTTTTCACAACAACTTTACTGAGTACCATAATTACCTCATGTTATAGGTAAGTAAACTGAGACATGAAATATTAAAGAAAACACCAAATATGATAGCAGTAAGTGGCACAACTGGGTGTCTAATATAACCAGTGTGTATTTCCAGAACACATGTCCTGAACCACTGTGATATACCATCTCCAGTTTAATATTTTCTAAGAATGAAGCTCCACCTTGCTGGTCACTGATTATTCTCTTGGCAATCTCTCTACAGCTCTAAAGCTGTAGATTCTCTAAAGAGAATAATCAGTTTCCAGTAAGTAACGAAAACATTTTATACATACTCTAGAACATATAATATTAATAAAAATTGTTGAATCCTGAGACATTGTGTCAATATTCTAACTGGTATACTAGTTTGCAAAAAGAAAAAAAGGAAGGTTGAACCATCCTGGCATATTGCAATAATGTATAATAAAAATTTCCTTCCTGAATTCTTTTCAGCTCTTATAGGATAATGATACTAAATATTTTTCTGTGTCACAGAAAAACGCCCTTTCTCTATCTTGTGACAGTTGACTCAACTCTAAATCAAACTCCTTTAAGTTGCCAACCTTTTTGAACTCCATTTTCACTGAACAGTACAAATTCAATTAATAATATCCTATTTCTATTGACTGATTGTACCTTGTGGTTTCTGGAGAAGTAATGGAACAGAAACTGACATTCTTTTATTTTCTTTTATATTTTAAAACTGCAATAATAATGGCATAGTTATATCCGGTTTCCTACTTCACACATTCAAGGAAACTTCATTGAAAGAGAGAGATAACTAGATTCATTCTGAGCAATGCCTATCACAATATAAATGAATCCCTTTTTAATTTTTAGGTTAAGGAAGATTTGCAATTATCAGCTCATTAAGTATCATTCGAAAATTTTCTCAGATAAATATGCTTTTTTATCTAGTATACCTTATTAATTTGGTTATAGATTATTCTGGATACCTTTCATTGTAATTTGTTGAATTAAAATCCTTAACTATGTCTCCCGCTTCAGAAAAATTAATTTTGGCTTGTTTCCTCTTTTTAAATTGCAAAGAATCCAATTGACTGCTACTATAATTTGGATATTTGACCCTCCAACCAGCATGTTGAAATCTGATCCCCAATGTGGGAGGTGGGGCTTAATCGGACGTGTTTGGATCATGGTGGTGGATACTTCAAGAATGGCTTGCTACTGTCCTCCTGGAAATTAATCAGTTCTCATCTGTTTTCTCAACAGTATCTGGTTGTTAGCCCATTACCTTCCCTTCTCTCTTGCTTTCTCTCTCTCTTGCCATGTGATCTGTGACCCTGTCCTGCTCCCCTTTGCCTTCTACCATGAGTACAAGTAGCCTGAGTCCCTCTCTAGAAGCAGATGCGGGCGTCAGGCTTCTTGTGAAGCCTGCAGAACCGTAAGCCAAAATACATCTCTTTTCTTTATAAATTACCCAGCCTCATTTATTCCTTTATAGCCACACAAATGGACAAAGATAATTACCTATCTCAAAACATGCATATGCATAACTATGCATATATTTAGGCAAAACTTCCAATAAACTATCCATATTCATTTGCATGATTTATTTTTAGTGTTTTCCTAACTCTTGAACCTCAGTTTTTTTCTTCTGTAAAAGAGAGTTATTGATAATAGGACTGACTCATACATGGGATTATTGTATCACATAGTAAGCTATCAAAAATATTAATGTTTATATAAGTACAATTTTTATAGTATAAATTATAATAAAATTTCTAACTATAAAGGAAGAAATTAATATGATAAAATATTTTGCAGACACAAAGCTGTTTTGAACATGACATTTATTTCTTTCTTTACACATCTTTCTATTTTCAAAAATTTTTACTGGGATCATGTATTATTTTAGAAGCATATATTTACAGATAATTGTGTCATTCTTTGTAAATACAACAAAATGATAGAATTAATCCACATAACGTGCCTTCCAGCTCTTAATGCAATATTTCAACTGCATTTACTTAAAAATGTAATTAGCATGTAAAATGAATGCACACTTCCTAATGTTTTTATACCTGTCTTGTATGATCTTTTTTTTCCTCTTAAGCACCATTTAACTTTGTATATGTTGGGTACCAGCCCCAACTCCGTAGGTGGGTGCCCTTAGTCCTGGCAGTGACGAAGGATTGAGAAAAGGAAATAAAGAGAAAGACACAAGAGTAGAAGTTACAGCATGGGTCCAGGGGACCAACTCAAGTGTGGGAACCACACTGGCCCCAGACTCTGGTCTCCAAACACTTTCATTATGTGCATAATCTCATTGATCTTATGGGCATGGAAGGAGAGGGTGAAGGGGTAGGGAAGATAGCTGGTGGCAGAGCACTTGAGATCCTTGGAAGACATGCTAAACTAGTGCTCTGAGCATTTAACAGCACTTGAGATCCTTCTAAGACATGCTAAACTAGTACTCTGAGTTTATTACTGATTGTGATCAGGGTGCAGCTGCATCAGAAGTATAGTGGATGAGGTGACTCCGGTCTGACCACACCCAGTGCATCAAGGGGCCTTTATCTCCCAAGCATTGAGAACAGAGAACAATGAAAATCCATCCATATTCTGAGAACCTAGGCAGAGCCTGAGGCATTCCATGATCTCTGCCCTGCAAGGCTTTTCTCCTCCTTGTGAGTGCCCATCTGCAAAGACCCTCCCAGATCTTGTGAGCAGAGGTTGCCTCTCTTCTCAGAGACCTTTGCATAAGTCCTCTTTATGAGACCCTCATACAGTCTCCATGTTGAGAAGGCATTTGTGGGACCAGAACAGTGTTGCCTGTTCTGCAACCACCCCAAAGTGTTCCCCGGTGTTACTGCGCTCTCGGATGGTCTTTACCATAGGCCTCCTGTTGCCACTTGATTTCTAATTAACTGCACCAATAATATAGTTTAGTTCAGTGTATAAACTTCAGTGTAGTCTGAGCCAAACAAGCTTATAATTATTTAGCTAGAATTAACATAGGTCTCCCTAGGCCATCTTGACCCACAGTATATATTTTGGTTTTAATGTTTTCCTTTCCTTAATGACAAACATTTTTTTTCTGTGTTCCTCCACCTCCAGCAATGTTAATTTCTTTATGACCAATATTAGCTTGAACTTTAAGATACCCGGTAACACCCAGATGTGTTGAGTAATTATAAAAGAGACTCCCTCATTGGGAGATCTCTCATATCATCCCACATACAAAGTGATTTCAGCCTTATTTTCCAAGTGTGGAAGCAAAGGGTAGATGGAATGTCTGCTTTTCACTTATTGTCAATGCTAAAGGCACACTTATTTTCTTCTGTGGTCCCAAGTCCGCTTCAGCTTTTATGCTTTTGCTACAGGAATTCTGACATGCACGATGGCTTAGAAAACAAATAATGTCAGATCTATTTGTCATGTTGCCTCACTCTCTTACAGCCAAGATTTAAACCAAGCGTATTTTTGGTTTTATAATTCCTATAATCAGAATGGCTTTGAGTAAGTCAATCCTCCTTGTGCCTCTCTGCAACCTTTCTATTTTGGCCCCATTCCTTCAATTTATCCTACTCAAAATCTAAAAGACAGTAAAAATTCTTTTATGTAATTGATAACAAGACGACTTTCCAACTCCCTAGGGATTAGCAAGTTTTTCAAAGCGCTTTGTTTCTGTTTACTACAGTTTTATATTCACACAGGTATTGCGTAAACAACAACGTTTGAAAAAGAGATCCTTAGCCAGTTGGAGGATACAATGCCTCTGAATTTTGTTTTCTATTTTAAAAACTAATGATAATCATTCGCTTTGGGTTTGGAATGTTTTAGAGAGCACAACTAAAAAGGAAGACATAAGTGGACTTGCCGGGTATCCTCGATACACAGCACATGGCCTGTGTTTTGTAATGATTCTGTCATGACTCCCTAAGTGTCTCATATTCAGATTTTTCAAGCTATTGTCAAAGGTAATTGAGCATTATGTGTTTTACTTACTGAATCTGGCAACCCCCAACACAGCCCATTTTACTATAAATACTGATTAAACAGGTTTTAAAATATAATTTATTTCTTTTTAATTCCAAATTCTTTTAGTGAGAAATAAAAACATATATATTAAATATTTCTCTTATAAACATAATAGAAAAAGATCGGCAAGGAAAAGGCATTTCTACTCTTATATTTATTTGATTGGGTCATTAATTGACTAATCACCCTTATAGCTGGTGTTGCTATACTCTTAATATTGAAGCCTGTGATACTGTCTAGTCTCCAAAATGTAAAAGACATTGCTTCTCTCATTGGGCCACCACACTGCAAGCACTGAGATGTAGCTACTCTCTGGACAGCTCTCCTGTCTTAAATTCTATGTCTCATACATCTAGTAGTAGTCGTATGCAAGTCTAACCAAGATTTACAGAAGCTTGTTTGAAATCTTTGTTACAGTAACGAAAACATCAAGAGAGTGTGATAGACAACCTGAGAAGGGATACCTCAATGCCTGAAAAAAAAAGACAGACAAAGAAACGGTACTCGGGTTGTAAATGTTGACAAGGGTTTAAGTTACAGGGTCTGATCTGCCTTTTTTTATATTCCAAAGAATAATTATCATCCAGACATCTTTCTTTCTGCCATAGCCCTTTCCAATAGGATACTTACCTCTCTGTCACTTTTTTCCATGCTTTCTACTCTCATTCTCTCTTACTGGCTGTAGCTGGATGTGCTATGGACTGAATTACATCCCCCTCTTTCCCCCAAAACACTTGTTAAAGCACTAAATCCTAATATGCTGTTATTTGGGTATTTGGAGATGGTTTATGTTATCTAATTATTTTTGACTGAGCTTGGGCCAGTTTTCATTTTTCAAGGAATTTGTGCACTTCATGTAAGTTATTAAATTTATGCTTTTCAAATAGTTTGTAATACTTCCTTATTAATGTCCAGTGTTTGTAGAACATTGCTGTATCTGTGTTGTCTCATATTTTTGGTCATCCTTGCTAGAGATTTATTTGTATTGATCTTTATAAAAGAATAGCCTTGGTATTCAACGATTTTTCTTTTCTTTTTATTTTTCTTTCTTTCTTCTTCTTTTTTTTTTTAGTGGTGTCTCTGACACTCAGGCTGAAGTGCAGTGGCGCTATTATAGCTGCAGCCTTGACCTCCTGGGCTCAAGTAATCCTCCCACCTCAGTCTCCTGAGTAGCTGGGACTACAGGTGCACACCACAAGGCTGGCTAATTTTTTTTTATTTTTTGTAGAGACGGTCTTGACATGTTGCCCAGGCCCTTAATCTGCTGGGTCAACAATTTTCCACCTTGGCCTTCTAAAGTGCTGGGATTGCAGCTGTGAGCCACAGCACCCAGCCTGATTTGTCTTTATTGTTTTAAATGTTTTGTCCATTTCACTGACTTTTGCTTTTCCCTTAACTACTTTATTTTTCCTGCTTGCTTTCAATTTACTTGATATTCACCTTCTACAGTTTAAGGTATTTAAGCTTATGTCATTGATTTCAATTTAGTTGGTATACTCTGTCCAATAATATTTAATATAATTTTCAAACTGTTGGATTGAAGTCTCCAAGTTTGCTATTTATTTTTCTGTTAGCCTTTTCTGGTTTTAGTTCCATTGTTCTTCTCTTCTGTCTTAAGTTAGGTTATTTTTCATATTAGTTTTAATATATCCATTGGATATTTAGATATACATTTTTACCATATAATTAAAAAAATTTGTTCTAGTGATTTCTGTATTTGTTTAACTTTCACAGTCTAACTAGAATTGGCATTAAACTACTTCATGCAACAATAATAAATTTTGAACAACAGAAGTAGGTGTATAACCATCTTTTATGAAATATTGCCTTTACTATAGTTATGTTCTTAGAGTACAAATCTGCTAAAAACTAGTTATTTCAAATTTACTGTATCAATAAATCTCTTTAATTTCCTTTCCTTCTGGAAAGATATTTCATTCGATGTAGAATATTGGATTGACAGAGTTTTCTTTTTGCTGTTTTCACTCAGCACTTAAAGTAATTGTTGTAAGTCTCTATCCTCTATTATTTGTGATGAGAAGTCAGTTGTTATTAAAATTTAATTTATCTATTGAATATTTGACATCCTTATAAAAATTGCCTCCAGCATTCTTAAATATATTGCATATATTTTGTTATTGTTCTAGTTGTTAGATTAGTCAGGCCTCTGTCAGAGAGGCAAAGTCAGTAGGAGCTATTCAGAGATTTGATACAATATTGTAGGTATAATATATTTATGCTTTGTCTACTTTCACAATTGTCTCATCATCTTTGATTTGTGGCTGTCTGATTATCATGTGCTTAACTGAGTTTTGGGATTTTTTTCTTGTTTCGCTTGGTTTTTTAATTTTATTTATTTATTTATTTTTTTAGTATTCCATGTATACTAATGTAATTTCTTGAATTTATACCTTTTTCTAAATTTCAGAAATTTTTTATTGTTTTCTCAAATAATGTCCTTTAATATCTCTCTCTGTTCTTCTTAGAACTCAACTACCCATACGTAAAACATTCTGATATTGTTCTAGATGCCTTTGATAATTTTTTCATTTGTTTTTGTTTTGTTTTTGTTTCTGCGTAGTAATTTGAATAATCTCTCTAAACTTATCTTCAAACTCACTAAATTATTCTTTCTCCAATAGGCTATAAAGCATAATCAGTAATTTTTAAATTGTACATATTGCATTTTTAACTCAATTTTCAACTGTAATTTCCATTTGACTCTACGCATTTTGTCTTTTCATTTCTTATCATAGTTTCTTTAATGAGATTCAGCATATTTTTACTAGCTGACTTAAAGTTATTATTTGGTAATTCCAAAATCTGGGTCATCATGAGGTTGTTTATCTTATTGTGGTTCAAGTTTTGAGACCCTTACAACAGTCGTCTGCAGTGTTCAGTCTGCAGTATTTTTAGATATAGTGTATATAATTTGTCATTGTTGTGGTGATACCAGGCTTCTATCAGAGAGCAGAATTGTAGGAGATATTTGGAGATTTAGAACAAGAAATTGGTTCATGTGATTGTGGGAACTGATTAAGCACATAGGATAATCTGTGAGTATGAGCAAGATGAAAGTCAAGGGGAATAGGACAAAGCTGCTGTTCAAGGGCATAATTTCTCTTCCTTTTTGAGGAAGCCTCAGCCTGCTTTAATTTCTTTCAACTGATTGAATCAGGCCCACCTACGTTACACAAGGTAATGTTCCTTACTTAAAGTTGCCTAATTTGAGGCCTTAATTACATCTGCAGAATACATTCAATCAGCAGCTCATTAGAGTTTGATTTTTGATTGACTAGGGACTGTAGAATAAACAAATAGACATATAAAAAAAAAACCATCAAAAATTTTGTTCTTTTTTTCATGATTTTAGTTGTTACTTTTGGAAGGGTAAATCTGATAGGAGATACTTAATTATCACTGAAGAGAAAACTTTACTTTTTAATTTCTTTCTTTTTTTTTTTTTTTTGATATTTTAGCTTTCATGGCTTTACTTTGTTTTCTATAGGATCTTACCTTGATTTTGCTCTTTCCAAATTAATCTACATTTTGTGATTATTTTATTTGTTGTTTCTTATTTGCACTAAGATCTTCAGCTTTGTTTATATCTCATTTTCTTTTTAAAAATGTCCCTATTTTCTCTCTTTGTTCTATGTATCTGAATTTTAATTTCTGTTTTGTGTTGTTGATTCATAAGTTGATGTTATTCATTTAGTTCTTTTAATTTATTAGAAAATAACTACATAAAATATATATACAATATTTGGCAGCATTTTCATATGACGTAGCTTGTCTGCTCTTTGCTTCTTTTCATATTTTCCTTTTCTATATGATGTCTTTTAAAAAATGGAACTTCAGACACACAAATTGGATTATTTATAATACTGTGTTCATAACTCGTTTTTAAAATTAGTTTTTGCATGGGTCATTTTTACCTAGTTAAGAATTTAAGTTTAATAATATAAAATGGGCAACCAAAAGACCACATCCAAAACACAAGATAGGATATTGAAAATAAAATATATCTTACTACTGCCAACCCATCTTCTGCTTCCTCTCAGCTTTGGAACAGGAGTCAGCAAACTACAACCTATAGGCTGGCCAACTGCTTTTATAATTAAGTTTATGTACGTGTTGTCTGTGGCTGCATTTAGAGTTGCATAATTGCAATGGAGACCATTTAGTCTACAAGCTAAATTAGTGACAATCTAGACCTTTAAGGAAGTTGGCTGACCATGCATAAAAAACTTCATAGTTTATGTAATTTTATTGAATTTTAACTCATTCCTAAATTGTACATGTATTCTTTGGTTGTTTTAACTTTATATTACAGAAATCCATCCATTTTAATGTGAATGATTTCAATTCACTCATTATTACTAGTGTATATTCTATTGTGTAAATATTCCACAATTTATTAATTTACTCTTCTTTTGAAGATAATCAGACATTTTCTGGATTTTAGCATTATGAAAAGTTCTGCACTTTAAGCTATAACATGACTATTAACTAATTCAACTGGAACTAAAATATATATTGATTTTTTTTCTCATTATCTTTTAGTAAATATATTGTTTTCAGTATTATGAAGAAACATAATAACTTCAGAGAAATGTTTTAGCATTTAATATCCAAGTGACTACAGTTTTAATGTTAATGTGTTATGATCTGTAAACAAATATATTTTGTGAATTAACTTATGAAAATTTCTCTTTATTTTCTAAACTTAATAATATTAATTTAGTTTATATATTTCCCATAAGTAATTTTCAAAAAAACATTTACTTTATCTTACTGTGATCATAACGGTAAAAAAATCCTGAAGTTCTTAAGAAGAATTTCCTTCCCAATAGCTGGACTCACTATAGCTACATCTTCCTTTGTATTTACTTTGCAAAAGGTCGAAAACTTTGATTTAGATTTAAATATTTATTGGAAAAGTTAATGGTTCATGATTGTTATGAGCACTGTGGAAATCAAAATATGGCATTTGAGAAATAAAATATACCTTTTCAGAACTCAAGTGAAATTGATATCAAATGTAGATTTAGAAGTTTCTTTTATTCACTAGAAAATACTCTATTTATTAAAATTATTTGGAATAGTAAAACACAATTTTGAAATCTGGTTTGCACTGTAGGCCAGCATTTTCTCATGATCAGTGATTTACACAAAGTATTGTAAAACATAAAAACTTTGTTGCTGTGCAAACAGGGTATCTTGTTATAATATATTTGAACAAATTATAAGCATATGCAATTTCCATTATATATTTTATATTTAAATAAAAATTAATTAGTCATAAAAGGTAATAAAAACATCATATTTTCATGACTGAGCTTCAGTTATCATAATTTTTGTGTATTAACTTAATGATCAGAAATAAGTAAAGCTAGTTAAATCCTACATGTTAGGGATTATAATATTTGGTTGAATATCCAAGATAAAAATCCCAACATTCATAAGAGCTATTTTCAGTTTTGTAAAACAGCTAATATTTTGAAGAAATATATTTGTCTTTCTTTTTCACATAAGATAAAACTTCAAAAGAATTAACTCTTACATTTTAATAGCTATGCTTTGATATGCATCTGTTCATGAATGGCTGTAACAAATTGTTTCTTATTATGATTTGAATATATGCTTGGATCTGCTAAATTAAACAATTCTGATCTTAAGTTCATTCATTGCATGGGCATGTGTGCAGGGAGGATACAAGTCTTCTATATTATTATACCTACAGCATTTTACATTACACTTAAAACAATGCAAGTATAATTTAATCAATAGTCATCCAGTATTTTCTGCTGTATGATCTTTTCTTCTCAAGTATATCTAAATTTTTGAAACTTTAAATAATTATTTTCTATTAGCTCTTAATACGAACTCTTTATCTGTTGCTTTAAGAGATTCTCTCCCACTGGGTATGGTCACAACATGGCTGCAATCCCAGCTACTCAGGAGCCTGAGGCAGGAGAACGGCTTGAGCACAGGAGTTGGAGACCAGCCTTGGCAACATAGCAAGACCCCACATGAAAAACAAACTTTTTAAAAAAAGATGCTCTCAGTAAAATTTGGAACCTTTCTGGAATTTACTCTAGGGAACTCTCAGAAACTTTTCCTTCTCTCTGTGAGATATTTTTGAATCACAGTCATTTTCTCAGTTCTATTTACTCTGAAACATTTTGCACACTAACACTTGCATCTTTCATTTTGATCCTGAGAATGACTCTCAAAACCTAGATTTATGTTTCATAATTGTCCAGCATTTCATCAGCAGCGTATCCAGAATATATAATATTAATTATTACACATAATAATCACATATAACTAAACACATAATTTGAGTTTTTATTTTTCCTTCGGTTTACTTTTCTACCAATACAATTTTTATAATGAGTCTGTTTTTTTTCCTGATTTTTCTAAAGAAACCTAATTTTTAGAGAAATATTATTTTGGGTACTAGTTCTTTAAAACTATTTCTTAGACTTTGAATTCAAAATACTTTACTGATTTTTTAAAATTTCAACCTCCAGTATGGAATATTACCTATTTAATAAAAAAGAAACATTAATACATACATCCAATGCTTTAAACTATCCCCTAAACACCGCTTTCAATGTATCCCACAACATTTGATAAGTTGTATTTTCATTTTCATTTAGTTTTGAGTATTTTAAAAATTTCTTTGGACATATAATCTGTTTTCCTTAGTAGTATGTGATTTAATCTCCAAATATTTGAGAATTATCTAGCTATTATTCTGTTATTGATTTCAAATTTAATTCCATTGTGGTCGGAGGACATATTTTGTATGATTTCTATTCTTTCATTTATTTTAAGGTATTTTTATGGCCCAGAATGTGGTCTTTCTTGGTAATTATTACTTGTAATCATTAGAAACATGTGCATTCTACTGCTGTTATTTGTGAAGTTGTTGATAAATATCAATTAAATCAAGTTGATTAAAGGGGCAATTCAGGTCAAATATATTTTACTGATTTTCTGCCTCCTTGATTTATCAATTTTGAAAAGGGTTGTTGCAACCTCAAGTATAATCATGAATTTGTCTGTTTCTCCTTGCTGTTTTATCAGCTTTTGCATCAGATATTTTCACCTCTGTTGGTAGGTTCATTCACATTGAGAAAGATGATGTCTTTTTGAAGAACTAACCCCGTTTTGATTATGTAACATCCCTGTTGATAATTTTCTGTTTGCTAAAGTCTGCTCTGCTTTGTCTAATATTAACATAGCTACTCTGGCTTTTTGTCTTATTAATATTAGCATGCCATATTTTCCTTTATTCCTTTACTTTAATCCTATTTGTAATTTGTATATTTAAGAATTTTTTTTAAATGACATAGAATTGGATAATTTTTTTAAATCTATTTTTCCAGTTTCTATTTTTTAATAATACAGTTAGGCCATTGATATTTAAATTGTTATTGCTATTGTTAGTTCAATATTTGCCATCTTTGAATATTTTTATTCATTACACTTGCTATTCTCTCTCTTTGTACTTTTAGTTGTGCTTTATTATATGATTGCATTTTATCTTCTCTTTTAGTATGTCAACTTTTTTTATTTTATAACATTTTTTAGTGATTTCCGGTATATGTATCCAATCAAAGTCTACTCACAAATAATACATTAAGCTTCACATGTAAGTAAGGTATATTATAAGGGAGTAATCCCAATTCCTCTCTCTCATTTCTTATAATATTGTTGCCATTCACTTTATTTATTTATATGACATAATTATGTAATATATTACTACTATTAATATTTTTAACAGTTATTTAGATCAACAAAATATTACAAAAAGAAAATATTGTTTTACCTTCCTTTATTCCTTTTCTGATTGTCTTTCAAGTGTGAGTTTATAATCTATACAGTTTTATTTTTCCTGAAGATCTTCCAACACGTTTTTGCACAGCAAGAAATTTGAGAAATTAAACTGGCAGTGAGTTATTTGTTTTTTAAAAGTTTATGCAACAAGGTCCATTTCTTGTTCACATTGAAAAATAATTTTGCTGTATGTAGAATTCTAAGTTGATAGATTCTTGCTCAGTTCTCTTATTTGCAATGCTTGTGAAGAAAAGTGTAACATAATTCTTTCCCTTGCTCTTCTACACCTAAGGTTTTTCTTCCTCTATTTGATTTAACATTTTTAAATTTTCTCTATTATTATTATTTATTTTTATTTTTGCAATTTAAATCTGATATACTATACACAGGTGTAGAGTTTTTAGTATTTGCCTGTTTGGTTATACTCCGAGTTCCATGTATGGTTTGGTTTGGCATTAAATTTGCAAAAATCCCAGCCATTATTACTTAAAACATTTCCTCTCCTTATTTCTCTTTTTACTTTCTTTTTTTTTTTTTAGCTTTTATTTTTGGTATTTCCATTATGAATACATTACCTACTGCAATTGTTCTACTATCGTTGAATATTGTTCTATTTCTTAAAGTTTTTTTTTTTATTTATTATACCTTAAGTTCTGGGGTACATGTGCAGATGTGCAGGTTGTTACATAGGTATATACGTGCCATGGTGGTTTGCTGCATCCATCACCCCATCATCTACATTAGGTATTTCTCCTAATGCTATCCCTCCCCTAATCCCCTACCCCCTGCTATCCCTCCCCTAGTCCCCTGATATAGTTCTATTTAAAAAAATTTGTTTTTATTTTTGTGTTTCCACTTCAGTCATGTCTACTGATATTTCAAGGACACCAATTCAGTGATGCTCAGTCTACTGATAATTGTATCAAATCAATTCTTCATCTCAGTTACAGGTTTTTTTTGTTTGTTTGTTTTTATTTTTTTCAGACCCATACTGACTGAATTTTTGTTTGTTTTTTAATAGCATCTCCTTGTGACTTTTTTGTGGAATTGGTACCTCTCTTGTTCTTGCAGGTTGTCTACTTTTTCCATAGAGCATTTAATATTAAAATTAGTCCATTTATATCTCTAATCTGATGACTTCAAAATCCCTATTGTACCTGAGTCTGGTTTTATTGGTTTATTTTTTTCTTCAGATTTTGAATTTTCTTGAGTTTTAGCATGTTTTATAGTTTTTTATTGAAAACTGAGCATGATGTGTCTGGTAATGGGAACTAAGTTAAATAGGCCTGTGGTGTGGGTTTTATGTTACTTTGGCTAGGAGTTAGGCTGTGTTTTTATTTCTGCTGTAGCAGTAGGTGTTAGAGGCTTTAATTTCTTCTTACATACTTTTTTTCTTCTTTGTCGTCATTGGGATTCCCTAAAAACTTCTCTTTTATAAAAAAGTTTTGCCATTTACAGCTCTTTCAGCTATATCAGCAGCTGAAATGCTATGATACATGAGTTTTGTTCATATGGTGATATGGTTGGATGGGAGAGAAGCATTCTGTATGTAATACTATGATAAATCTTAGTTTTTAGTAGGCCTGTATTGCCCTAATCATCACAAATATTTTTCAGTTTTTTTCCCCCCACCTTAGTTGAGAAAGTAAGGCTAGAGGGGTTGGAATTGGATAAGGCTTCTCCAAGGTCTTTGACCTTGTTGAGTGGGCCTTTGCCACAAAGACCACTCAGGGTGTATTCAAAATGGTTACTTTTCCCAAGAGTATTCTTAGCTCTGTTCATTGTGAAACCAGGTGGGGTTCCTGGAAGACAAGCCCATGAAAGATTGAAGGAAAAACCTAAGACAGAGTTCCAGAAATTTCTCACTTTCACACTAGTCCAAACTCTGCCTCCAGCAAGGAGTCTCAGTTATCAGTTAAGTGTTCCTACCAGTTTATAGTTCTGGAGGATTTTAATCCTCTAGGATTTAATTCTCTAGAGGATTAAAATTAAAAGAACCAGTTTACAGTTCTAGAGGATTAAATCCTAGAGCACTAATATCCTCTAGAACTATAAACTGGTAGGAACACTACTAATCTAGGGAAGCTGATCTCAGATCTCTGGGATCTCCATCTTGGTGATATTAGTTTGCTCTGTGACTTAAATTTTCTGATAGTTTTCAGAAGAATTATTGAGTTTCAGTTTGTTCAGTTTTTTTCTTGGAATAAGGACAAGAGTGACGAGTTCAAAGTTCTTTAGATATCTGACTAAAATTGGAAGTTATAACATCCATTATTTTTTTCTCCCCTTCCCCTTGATCAAATCATGACACAGCCGTGGTTGAAATTCTCTACTCCTGGTCTTTGAATTTCAAAATTACAGTTAAACATAATATCATTAAAAGAACAGATCCAATTTAAGAGTTATGCCTATGACTGACTAAATACTCATAGGCAGTCACACGAATGCATGTATTTAGCTAATCCAGGTTCTTTCTTACCATAAAATCAGCAGCTCAAAACAGGAAGAAAATAAAGTGAATTTTGAAATTGCTAGACAGCTAACCTAAAGCCTAGACCTGTATTTATCAATTTATACTCTTATAATATATTCAGGGGTTATAATGAAAAAAAATCTTGAGAAATTTTAATGTAAATCTCTCTACCTTTTCTACGTTGACCATGGATAAATTTTCATAATTATCCCTCAGATCCTAAGGCTTTTCATTTATTATTTGTTGACCACATCACCATCTTTTGTAATTGCATTTTGATTTGCATTTATTTGCAATGTTTGTGCTCTCTGTGGACCATTTATGAGCAGAAGCTGAATAATTTTTTATTGTTCTTATTCTAATGTATCTCATATATCAGAAAAATAAGTATGCCTTATTAATGTTCGTAAATGTAATGCATTTCTAGAGAGCACTGCTTTTATGGCTTTGAATTACTTTGATTTAGAGAGTTTAAAATGAATTGCATATGATGTAACACATTTGAAAGTGTCTATGTATGTAGAAAAGTTTCTGAATTAATTTACCTTAAATGTTAACAATATTCTAGCTAAAGAGAATGAACTTTTTGCCAAATAAACAGAAAAAAATATGGATATATCTTTTGACAGAGGGTTAGAAAAATTAGAATCATTTAATTGCAAGCAAAAGCATGAATAGCACATGACATATAATTTCTTAAGTATAGATTAATTCTGTATATAAAACTTCCATTATATAAATGAATAAATTTCTCTAACATCCCATTATTGTACAATTTATTTTGGCATAAGATGATACTAGAGAATATTTTCAAATGAACCTTCATAGTTTCTAAAATATTAATAAAAATAAAATTTCAAAATATTTCTTGTGATGAAATTTCAAATATTTGGAAAGTTTGTTAAGTTACCTTGTTCTACCTACTTGTTAAGCTATGTTCTTTGATTATAGATGTATGGGGTTCTTTAACATGATTTTAAAAAATTCATTTCAATATACTCATATAGAGTAAACTCACATGTAGGAGAAATGCATCAAACAAATTTTTCATTAATTTTATCTTATTCAGGTCGAACCCATTGTATTTTTGCATATTAATTGACTAAATATATTTGTACCTTATAGCTCTTTTATTTTTACTGCTAATAATAATAAAAATAATTAATATGTTAGATGCTTTGTATGTATTAAATCACTGAATCTCTCTGCAACTTTAGGAAATAGTTTATATTTAACCTATTTAATAGATGATAAAATTGACTTAGATAAGTTAAATAGCTGCCCAAATCTTCATATATACTAAATATCAGAATTAGGCTTTATCTCAGAACTCTTTGACTCTAAGACACAGAAAATTAAGCACTATCATACGTTCTCTATTTCTAAATGTAGTGAAATCCATACATTTTAAATATCTTAAAAGTCAATACCTGTCTTACATTAAAACAAAGTACATCAGAGAAAGTTTACTGTTTTTTTAAGTATTATTTGGAAAAAAACCTTAACCATGTACATATATATTTAAAACACCTGGAATATATTTTCAATAATAGAAATTCAAATAAAATAATGCTATGGTCTGAATGTTTGTGTCCTCTTCAAATTTATATGTTCCAGTCTTAACCTTAAGGTGATGGCATTAAGAGGTAAGTACTGTGGGAGGTAATCCACTGAAGGGGACATCTCATTAAGTAACTAATGAGATTAATGCCTTATTAAAGAAGCTATGGGAGCTCATTTGCCCCTTCTACAATGTGGCAATGCAGCAACAAGGTGCCAACTGTGAAGCAAACATCCCTTACCAGACAATGAATCTTCTGACCCCTTGATCTTGGACTCTTCAGTGTCCCAAACCATGATAACCTTCTGTCATTTACAAATTACTCAGTCTATAGAATTTGTTATAGGAACACCAATGGACTTGAAATATTAGATTACAACAATTCCCACATTACAGTTGCTTTCCTTTTCTTTGTCTTTTTTGTTTTTTGAGATTGTACCCATGACAAAGTTTATATACAATAAACCAGAAATAAAATTCTAAGATCCTCAACCAACTGATGGACCCCCCTCTTGGCCAAGGGCATTCCAAAGTTAACCTGAATAACTAGTTCAGGCCATGATGGGTATACCCTCATCCCTTTGGAATTCAGGCACAACTGACCAGCATTAACATCAAAACACCTTAAGACTGATAGAATAGACTCTTTAAGTCTCATGGGAAATGTTTATAATCTATTCTCTCTGAAGCCTGCTACATAGAGTCTTCATCTATATAAGAAGAACCTTCGTCTCCATAACCCCTTATCTTAACCTGGACTCTCTCTTCTGTTGATGCCAGATCTTTAGAAAATAACTCTTTCAACCAATTGCCAATCAGAAAATTTGTATCCACATATAGGCCTAGAAGTCCCCACTTCCACTTGTCCTGCCTTTCTGGACTGAACTGATGTACATCTTACATGTATTGATTGATGTTTTCTGTCTCCCTAGAATGTGTAAAACCAAGCTGTAGCCTGACCATCTTGAGCACATATTCTCAGGATCTCATAGGACTATGTCATGGGCCAGCAGTTCCAAACCCTTTGAAAAGAGGGACTGGTTTCATGGAAGACAATTTTCTACAGACTGTGGGGGTGGGAATGGTTTTGGGATAATTCAAGCACATTACATTTATTGTGTGCTTTATTTCTATTATTATTACATTGTAAGGGATAATGGAATAATTATACAGCTCACCATAATGTAAATTCAGTGGGAGTCTTGAACTTGCTTTCTTGCAACTAGATAGTCCCATCACTGCCCATCGGGTTCACCTTGCCCACTGCTTAGACAGAGTCGATTTCTCAAGACAGGAGAATTGTAGTAGAGAAAGAGTAATTCATGCAGAATGGCTGTGCATGAGACTGGAGGTTTATCATTATTCAAATCAGTCTCTTCAAGCATTAGGGGAGCAGAGGTTTTAAGGACAACTTGGTGGGTGGGGTGAAGTCAGTGAGGCAGGAGTGCTGATTGGTTAAGAATGAAATCCTAAGGAGTGGAAGCTGTCTTGTTGAGTTGAGTCAGTTCCTGGGTGGGGGCCACAAGATCAGATGAGCCAGCTTCTTGATCTGGGTGGTTCCTGCTGATCCCTCAAGTGCAGAGTCCGCAAAACGTCTCAAGCACTGATCTTAGGAGCAGTTTAGGGAGGGTCCAAGTTTTGCAGCCTCCAGCCGCATGACTGCAGAACCATAATTTCTAATCTTGTTGCTAATGTTAGTCCTAATAAGGCAACCTATCCCCAGGCAAGAAGGAAGTCTGCTTTGGGAAAGGGATGTTATCTTCTTTGCTTTAAAGTATAAACTAAGTTTCTCCCAAAGTTAGTTTAGCCTATGCCCAGGAATGAACAAGGACAGCTTAAAGGTTAGAAGGAATATTCAGTCAATTAAGTTACATGTCTCAGTCATAATTTTGCAAAGGCAATTTCAATCCTATCTGGGTGTGTTGGAAGACAGCGAGAGATCATCGAGTCTCATAAGAAGCACATAACCAAATCCCTTACATGCACAATTCACAATGGGTCTTGGGCTCCTGTAAGAATCCAATGCTGTCACTCTTCTAACAGGAGGTGGAGCTCAGGCAGGAATGTGAGTGATGTGGAGAGGCTATAAATAGAGATGCAGCTTCCTTTGCTTGCCTGTCCCTCACCTACTGCTGTGTGGCTCAGTTCCTAATAGGCCATGGGCCAATACTGGTCCATGGACCAAGGGTTAGGGACCCTTGTCATGGGTCATTGGTCACTCATATTTGACTCAGAATAAATATCTTCAAATATTTTACAGAGCTTGAGTATTTTTTCATCAATAGTAAAAAATAGAATTTTGAGTTAGGTAATATTCTAATTCTATATCAATGTCTATTAATCCATAGCTAGGTAAGTTAGACATATTTCTTATTGCCTCTGTGTCTCCATGTTTTTGGTTTTTAAGGTGTTTTTAGATTTTACTTTTCACCTTTGTTCTCTGGTTACCAACTGCATCACATGATGGTCCAGAGGATTAAATGAAACCAAATGCAGTAAGGTAAGCATTCAGTGAATGTTTATTTTCTCTTTCTTTCTTTCTTTCTTTCTTTCTTTTTCTTTTTTATAACACAGGAAAATTCAAAGCACTGAGAGTATGTATACATATTCTTTTCTTCCTTTACTTCTGCTTTGGTGAAAATAATTACATATGAGAACCATGTTCTCCTCATGGTTAGATTTAACATGTTATGTGATACATACAGTAAATAAGGTCATTCTATAGATACTGTGGATAACATTTCAATTTGTTTTCATATAAATAATACATTCATACATATTTAGTGTTTGTGTATTAACTTCATGTTCTAAGTAATGTTAATAACTGAAATCTTGAATCATCTTGTTGTGCTACATATAGAATAATAAGATATATAAGGGCAATAATGGTTCAATAACACAGCATAACTGACTGCATATTATTCAGCTCCATAGACATGACCCAAGAGAATGGTACTCTTGTAACAACCATGCAATAGGCTAAGTGACTTTGAGAACACAGAAAATGGGAAATTACCATGAATTATATTGCCAGAAATGTTTTATTATCCTCATAATGAAACAGAATGGAATAGAATTTATAATGAATGCAAAAACCATAGCTCTTCATGTTCTTCTTTGCTATTAATATGAATGAGATATAATGAAGAGCAAATTTATCTTAGAAATACTGAGGTCACTAAAATAATTTCTGAAATATCATGCAGGTAGATGTTTGATAGTTTTAACAAGTTGTGAAAGTTTCTAGTTATGATCTATTATGATTTATTTTCCTACTGAAATTTTCCTAATGATTATTCAATATATCATATGTCATTTTAGAAACCTGATTAAAAACTCCAACTACCTATATTAGTCTGTTTTCACACTGCTGATTGACATACCTGAGACTAGGCAATTTACAAAAGAAAGAGGTTTAATTGGACTTACAGTTCCACAAGGCCTCACACAAACATGGCAGAAGGCAAGGAGGAGCAAATCACATCTTACATGGATGGCAGCAGGCAAAGAGAGAATGAGAGCCAGGTGAATCAGGTTTTCCCTTATCAAACCACCAGATCACATACAGACTTATTCACTACTATGAAAACAGTACAGGAGAAATCTACTCCCATGATTCAGTCATCTCCCACCAGTTTCCTCCCACAACACATGGAAATTATGGGAACTACAAGATGAGATTTGGGTGGAGACATAGAGCCAAACCATATCATTCTGCCCTTGGCCCCTCCCAAATCTCATATCTTCCCATTTCAAAACCAATTGAGGCAGTCTTCTTTCCAGGTCTGCGAGAGGCATGGTTTGAAAGGCAGGAGTCTCTAGGCTCCACGCCTCCATCCAAGAACCAAAGGGGTTTCAAATGTAAAGTTCTTTGTCTGGGTTTCCTGCAGGCAGGCTAGGTAGAGAAAGCCAGGTAAGTCTCCTTTGTCCCAAAAAACATGGAAAGCTCTGGGAGGAGGAGGCTCTGTAACTCTGAGTTGTGGACCAAGCAACCAATCCGGTATCAGAGTCAAAGATCAATCACTCCAGAAGATGTTTGAAAGAACTCCTCTCATTGGATAAGAACATTAATGGGGAGGGACAAATGCAAGGGTTAAAACTCCAGCTGCTCCTACCTTATGTGGATTTCTTCTCTGGGTCCCCACTCATGACAGCCTGTGAGCTGTTTTTCTTTCTCTCTGTGTCTAATAAATCACTTTTCCACAAAACTCTTTGGGTCCATGATATTTATTTGAACAGTAAACTCACCATGCCTCTAGGGCTGCTTTCCCTATTCTTCAGGGTAAGTGAGGTCAAGAACCTCTTGGTAACTGGGTGCTGAGTACACTCCCCTGGTCACACAATCGTGCCTTCCCAACAGTCCTCCAAAGTCTCAACTAATTTCAGCATTAACTCAAAAGTCCACAGTTCAAAGTCTCATCCAAGACAAGGCAAGTCCCTTCTGCATATAAGCCTGCAAAATCAAAAGCAAGTTAGTTATTTCCTAGATACAATGGGGGGTACAGGCATTGGGTAAATACAGCCATTCCAAATGGGAAACATTTGCCAAAACAAAACATGCAAGTCCAAAATCCAGTGGGGCATTAAATCTTAAAGCTCCAAAATGATCTCCTTTGACTCCATTTCTCACATCCCGGTCACAGCGATGCAAGAGGTGGGTTCCCATGGTCTTGGGCAGCTCTGCCCCTCTGGCTTTACAGAGTACAAGCTCCTTCCTGGCTGCTTGCTGGCGTTGAGCGTCTCCAGCTTTTCCAGGCCAAAGGTGCAAGCTGTCAGTGGATCTAAAATTCTGGGGTCTGGGGTCTGGAGAATGGTGGCCCTTTTCTCACAGAACCACTAGGTGGTGCCCCAGTGGGGACTCTGTATGGAGCTCGGACCCCACATTTCCCTTTCGCACTGCCATATCCAAGAGTCTCCATGAGTATCTCGCCCCTGCAGCAACCTTCTGCTTGGGCATCCAGACATTTCCATACATCCTCTGAAATCTAGGCAGAGGTTCCCAAACCCCAGTTTTTGATTTCTGTGCACTCACAGGCTCAACACCACGTGGAAGCTGTGATGGCTTGGGGCTTGCACCCTCTGAAGCCACAGCCCGAGCTCTATATTGGCCACTTTCAGCCATGGCTGGAGCAGCTGAGTTGCAGGGCACTATGTCCCTAGGCTGTACACAGCACTGACACCCTGGGCTTGGCCTAGGAAACCATTTTCTCCTTGGCCCCTGGAGATGGGATTTGGGTGGGGACACAGTGTCAAACCATATCACTGCCCATTAAAATCCTTAAGTGTTTTTGAGCTATTATTTATTCCTTACTTGTATTTTTATACTTACCAAAAATAACTTACCTTATTTAGAAGAAATATACTTTTGAATCAAGGAAATGGTATTGGAGAACTTGTTCTATTTATATTTGAATTTCCATGACGTCTATCTCTCTCTTTCTCTGTTAGGCTCTTCCTCTATTTCTTTCTCATTGTCTCCCTAATTTTGTTCTTTTCTTTTTTTGTCAGGATGAGTTTTTATTTATATCACAATATTTCTTAAATATTAGAATGTAAAATTAAGTTTAATAATCTTCACATGCTCCTAATAGAAACGAACTTCAAAGTGGTAATCAACATATGTTTATATTTTTATTCAAGATACTTGTAAGGTTAGATTAAATTGTTTGAACTTTAGCCAAAATAAATCACAAATCTTGTGCTTTATTTTTTATATTTTTAATTTAATGTTTATTATTTCTTTTAAATCTTAAAAAACCTGCCACAATGTTCAGATTGAAATTGAGGTTTATGGTAGAATTGTCTAGTCTACATAATAATAACGTGACATATTACTTTATCAGTCATTTTTGTGAGTAGATATTTCATCAAATTTTTAGACATTATCCTTGAGATGTTTATTTAATGTCTCCTTTGCTGCCACCTGCCTTCATATACCAGCACAATGTCTATAAATAAACATGTGTGTGAGTGCAGATATTTTTATATTGCAGAAACTTACTATTTCAGCACACTGTCATATAGCTGCATCAAAAGTTGTTTATATATATGCTAGACAGGCTTCAAAGGTAACAAACAAAAAAATCTGTCAAATAACATGGACACATTCAATAAAGAACTATTTTACATCAGTGATTGGACCCGTTAAGGCAGCTGCCAACATGATCATGGATGGTTTCATAGAACTCCTGCAATGCTAAAGAATCCTTAGCTCAGGCTGGGCGCGGTGGCTCAGGCCTATAATCCCAGCACTTTGGGAGGCTGAGGTGGGTAGATCACGAGATCAAGAGATCGAGATTCTCCCGGTCAACATGGTGAAACCCCATCTCTACTAAAAATACAAAAAATTAGCTAGGCATGGTGGCGCACACCTGTAGTCCCAGCTACTCGGGAGGCTGAGGCAGGAGAATTGCTTGAACCCAGGAGGCAGAGGTTGCAGTGAGCTAAGATCATGCCATTGCACTCCAGCCTGGGTAACAAGAGCAAAACTCCTGCTCAATTAAAAAAAAAAAGAATCCTTAGCTCTTGCATTAGTTTTCATCATAGCATAACTGCCCAGTGGGTTTTTTTTTTTATTTATTTATTTTTTTTGCCCCCTTTCCAGATAAAGCTGATTTATCAAGGTAGGGGAATTGCAATAAAGAAAGAGATTAATTCACACAAAGCTGAACAGAATACCGAAGTTTTACTACTACACAAATCTGTGTCCCAGAAAATTTTGGGGCTAGGGTTTTTTAATGATAGCATGGGGTAAGAGGTGGGAGTGGCTAGACATTGGGTATTTGCTACTGATTGACTGAGGATACAATCATAGGAGTGTGGAAAATGGTCCTCCTGTGCACTGAATCTCCTCTAGGTGGAGCCATAGGAGTAGTTGGCAGGTCCAAGTGGAGCCATCAGTCATCAGACAGGAAAGTTGAAAAGCTTTCTCAAAGGGCCAGTCTTAGGTTGTACATTAGAGATGTCATGTTCAGAAGTAATTGGGGAATTTACATATCTTGTGACCTCTGGAATAATAGTTGGAAATTGTTTATTTATACGCCTTAGCAGAATTCAAACTCCTCTATCCTCCTAGTGTGGTGGTGTCTCATTAGTTTTACAAAGGTGATAGAGTTTTGGGGGAAGGGCTTTATCATCGTTTAAACTATAAACTAAATGTCTCCCCAAATCCGTTTGGCCCATGCCCAAGAATAATTAAGGACAGTTTGGAGGCCAAAGGCAAGATAGGGGTTGGTGAAATGAGATCTCCTTCACTGCCATAATTTTGTTATAATTTTTAAAAAGGTGGCTTTTAAGATAACCCATAAAAAAGACACAGATTTTAGATAGTAGCATATGCTTACTTTTATCACCGAATCTTCTCTAGTGGTTCAGTAAATACCTTGTGGGACACTAATCAACCAATTTAAAGAGGCAAATCAAAATTATCAAATTGTTCTTGGATATTGGGAAGCAGAGTATAACCCTGAAAAGGAGAATCACAAATAATGTCAGTTCCCACCCCCCAAACTTCTTAATGCAAAAGAGAAGGTCTTGCAACACTCTCTTTCAAAACAGTAGTTGTTACTAGATTATGCATCAGCCAGATTCTCCTGGAGAGGTAAAAAGCCTCAGGCATCTGGAAAAGACAGGCTCCCGGGATCATTCATGAATAAATTGTTTGCTGGCCTCTCATAAACAAGGACATTCGAAGTGTAACTTTATGGCTACAATCCTAGTCTAGGTCCTACTGACTCTGAAATGTCCACTAGAAGCTTATCTTCTCAGAGGTAGAACAGAGTCAAGACTCCCTCTTTCACCTTCGTAGAGACCTCTGCGTAATTGACTCTTCTTTTACTCCATTTCTCTCTTCAGTAATTCCACCTCATCTTAAGAGGTATTAACCTAACCACCTACCTCCCCCCATTCCTATCTGCCTTCCTCCTGCTCTCATTTAAAGAAATGTATAAACACAAAGCCCTTTGAAAACTTCTTTAGAAAAACAACCACAGATTTGTCTGTAGCTTGTGTTTTTCCTGGGATTTGCCCAAAAGTTGATTAATAGATCCCCATGATCGAGTCTTATGCCTTAGTCACTCATTTCCATTGTCAACCTTACTGTAAAGAGAAATTTGAAAGGCCAGTTAAATAATTATACATGCATTTTCTTTTTTGCTTAATTTCATTAATTTTTTTTTCTTCCTTCCTGAGGCCAACTAAATTTGATAACAAAGGAGGTAAGTAATATTCTGTAATAGCTACGGAGCTAGTTGAGGGAAAATCAGCTTTAACACACTTTCCTAAACTCTCCGAAGAAAGACCTCTAATAGTTCACATTTGGTGGAAGAAAATATAACCAGCAAGAAGCTCAACATCATTAGAGTAATGATAATTGTAAAACAATCATGCTGGGCCAGATAATTTTTACACACAGATGACTATAGATATTCAAATGTACTATCAGAAGGCAGTAGCAACCTTTGAGGGCCAAATAAACACATTCAACTCATTTGCAAGCAGTGGGGATCACTAAGATTTAAAAAAATGAAAACAAAGCAGAGCATTAGGGTCACTGTAATTGGAAATAAGATGATTCATTCTAAATATACACTGGCCTAAAATGTAGCCTAAAATTCAGAGCTTCCAGCAATGCCAGTCCTTGAAAATATAGTTTAGAAAAAGAATCCAGTCTTTCATGCTTGTCATTACCTGACAGGGTAATTATGAATGACTTGAGAAAACATTAAATGATGAATATGATTAGTTGCTAAATAAACACTTTGCTGATTGAATTGGAGGTTTACTGAAATCTCTAGTTGGACTCATTACAAAAGACGTTATCTTATTGAAATCCTATCTTTACAGTAAGCACATATACCTATATGATGGCTGTTTTAGAATAAGGAGATACCAAAAAGCTAAACTTAAAATAACACTACATACTGGAAAGAGTATTTGGCACAGTATCAGGAAACTATGTTTTGCCATTAATGAACTTGCTTCTTAACTTACTTTATTTCACTTTCCTTAACTGCAAAGTGATTTTTACTAATTGTACTATTATGAAAATCACGGCAGCTGGATTAGCTGGTTCCCACACTGGGAGTCAAACCTGGGCCACCTGGGCAAATACCAGAAGTCCTAACCGCTAGGCCACCACAGAAGCAAATTAGCTCTAACCCGAAATTAGACTCTTGGCCTTCCTAACCCCGAAGAATGGGGAAAGGGGCCCCAGAGGCGTGGTAAGTGTTACAGCTTAAATAGAACTCTTGGATCCAGAGTGTGCCATAGTGTAGTTTATTAGGCAGAGTGAAAAGACAGCTTCCACACCTGTGGAAAGGGATCCAGACAGGATTCCAGCCCAGGCAGGGGTGGTTAGAACTTTTTGCCCTGAGTTATTACCTCACCATTCATGTTCTCGTCCAATGAGAGGGATTCTTTCAGATTTCCTCTGGATTGATTGATCTTTGACTGCATTACCGGATTGGCTACTGTTTTATAACCCTGAGTCACCGAGGCTGCCGGGAAAATAGAAACAAAGGGCCCTAGCCGGCCAGAGGCAAGAAAACCGGAGAATTCCTGCACTTGAAACAATGCCCCCAGCTGACCCTGGGGAGTCCCTCTAACACAGTCCCTCACTATGATCTCTCAGTGTTCTTCCAGCATTAAATTATGATTCCTGAGATAGTTTCAGTCGCATCATAACAAATTTCACAATTATAGGAAGAGTTTATCTGAATAAAAATAAGAATAACATTAATTATTTGTGTTGATATCTAATAGTAATAATCAAAAAGATGCTTGGGGATTAGTTTGGTGACTTTTCTTTCACCAAACAGTTAATTAACAAAATCGAGTCACTGCAATGTGTATTGATGAGAGTCAAGACATTTTTAAGACATAGATGGGACCTATTTGACCGTATACTGAGTGACTGAAAACTATACAACAAGTACATTATGAAAAAAGTCACTTAAATAATTATAATCATTTTATACCTTATATCTTATTGCATTCAGTAATCTCTTCTGATAATTTCCTGAGTAATGTAGATGCTAAAGAGCTACAGTAGAAACATATTTGGTCTATAATTTTGAAAGAAATAGAACAATAAAATTTAGGAAAATATTTGGAAAAAGTAAACTACTATATGAAGAGAGCAATGGACTTTTCCTCACCTCCTTCCTCTCTCCCTTAGGTACAGAAATATGTTTCTTGGGGATAAAGTACCATCCTTAGGTAGAAAAATCATAGAAAAATATCAAGGATTTGCATGAGTTTCTGGATGAGAAAAAATACTAGCAAGAGATAGGCTTTGGGTAATTTACAACTAGTACCTTTGTAGCTGACATCAGAGACAGATTCACTCAACACACATTGCAGTCTCCTTATACCTGCTTCCTTTTACTACAAAGACCAGGACAACTATAGAAAGAATAATAGAAGTTCCTGGTTTTGCTTCCCTGAGGTGGTTGTTGAGTGGATAGTTTCGCTGTCTAGAAGTTGCTGCTGGTTCTTTGCAAGCTTGCTTTACAGATGGATATACTTGATTCTATAGGGATGTTATGGGTATTGATCCTGGTAGTTTCACACTCTAAGGTTTGGCACAGATTCATGATGTCTGAACCAATTGGTAACTGCAGACTTTCAGTTCATTAATTTATTGTAGTCTTATAGTAGGGCCAACTTTCTTATTATTGCTCTCCTTCTTAGTGAATAGACATCATGAAGCAGAAAAGGAATGTATAGTATGTGTGTATGTATGTGTGTGGATGTGTGGTCTGGAGCAAGGATGCAGAGTAAAAGAGTAATGTAAAGAAGACAGAGAAAAACAATAATACACAAATAAACTAAGGGCATTTACATGAAAACCATTTAGCTAAAATAGCGTTGTCTATTTAAGTATCATTGCTAAGAATGTGAAACAGGATTAAAGTACAAGATTCATGGCAGTGAAACATTGTATCTGCTTAATTCGACCAGTTAAAATGGTTTTCAATGTTTACAGGTCTAATTTTTAATATTTAAGTAGTGATGAATTATTCATTGTCTCTAAATTTTCACCAAATTTTGTGGCACTAAAAAAAATTGGCCCTAGAAAAGTCTGTACTATTTTAACCCTTGTTCAAAAACAAGCAAATATATGGATCAATTTCTAGATGTTTTATTTTTGCTGTGTTTTGCTAGTATGATTTCCTATAAAATACCAAGGGAATATGCAAAATATGAGGGTGTGAGATTTTAAGCCTGTTTATAGAAAAATGTATGGATTAATGTTGGGAGGGGCATACAAAAAGAGTATAAAAATATGGACAAAAGTTTGGCAGATGGAGCTGTAATGAGTCACCAGAGGTTAGAAACCGTGAAAATGTAACAGAAGCTATTGGTACAGTTCCGTTAATTTCTCCAGAAGCACTTAATCAGTTCAAAAGTGAAAGGAGAAAGCAGATGGTGACGTTTTGCTTGGTTCAGGAAAAAAGGACAGGAAGAATAACAAGACAAAGGAATAAAAAAGGTGAATACTCTTATCCCTACAAACCTGAAGCCAAGATTTTCTCTAACTACGTTCATTCTGAGAAGAAACATTTACTACATAAAACTACTCCTGCCCTGATACCTGAAAAAAAGTGTATATGATACCAATTTGAGTGAACAAAATTTGGCCTGAGATGACATCTTTAAAAGCTGAGGATTTGTTTATGTTTTTAAATTTTGTAAGCATGGGACCAGTTCTGTTAACAATCTTTCCGTTTTTGTTAAATTTTTGAGTTGCTTTTTAAAAAACAAAACAAGGAAGACTTACTGTCTAACTAATTGAACTTTTTCTTAAAGAATCCATTTCCATTTCAGAAAAAGACACTCCAGACTGTAGGTGTTGAAACAACTTTATTTATTTCCCTGGGGGAATCTATGTGAGAAGCCTGGGGCTAAGACCAAGCAGAATTAGAACTGCAGAGAATGAAAATTGATGTTAGACTTCAATTTTCTTTTGGATTTTAGAAAGGACATATTTTGATTTTGGCTCTAATTCCGTTTGTTTCCAAATGAAACATTAAAAATTCCTCTAAGTTAATATAAAGAAATTTTATTTTATTGAATTTTAAGTTATAAAATTTTATCTTTGGGAAATTTAGAAAGTTGAAGCCATGTTCAGATCATTCAGTCCTATGAGTGTGGGGGAGTATGTTTGAAACACATATGAATCTAAATTTACTCTGTTTGGAATGCTGATTTTTGCTTAATTGCTTTTCAACTTTGCAACATGAGTAATTTTAACCGAGGAGTTAGCGTATGGATCATATGTAGCCCTGATGGAGGACTTGTTTCTAATGAGTGGTTTTACATTTATTTTGCTGGAAGCTCATAAAATGTCAATATTCAGGAACTGATATTTAACATAATTTTTCAAGTTAAGCATTCTGAGTTAGAAATAAGTGGGGCATACATTTCAACTTCAAAGCCATGCATAGTATAGCTCATGGTTACAAATTTTCTAGACAGAATGTTTTTAACATAAAGACCAGGTAGTGATAGAAAGTCTTCTTTGATTTCTTCTTCTGCTTGGTGGTGGGTTATTATTTTTTCTTTTGATAGTTCACTTTTTCACTAATTACTAAGCCCTTTGAGAATTCCTGCATCACACAAGGCTTTAAGTTCCACTTTCAGCTCCCAAGGGCTCAAATCTCATATCCTTCCTCCAATATGTATTGAAACTCAGACCCTCTGGTGACTAGGATTGTATTCTTCATATCATTCTAGATTAGCCAGTGCATTCTCTTATCTGCTAACTCAGCTGGTTTATGTTTTTCTATATTCCTGACACCAAGAGTTTTAATGTAATCTAACTTAATTGAAACTATGTATTTAAGAAAATGTTAAAATTGTAGATAATATTTCTAGGTATTTGCCATGGGAAATGTTTCTGGCTATCTAGTTAACAGTCTGCTGGAATCAGCTTTTATTTGAGTATTAATAAATATTTAAATTCTTAAAATAGTTTCTTCTATACTAATTAATCTATTAAGTTCCTTACTTCATGGGAAAATGTTGATAATTTTTACAAGAAATATTCCAATTATGTTATATTTCCAAATTTCTTATTATAGAGTTACAGTATATTTTGACATAATGAACAATATTAAGGTTTACTGAGTGCCTCACACATCCTAGGCACTGTTGCATGTACCAGGGATATAACGATAAACCAAATACTTTTTTCTCTGCCCTTCTTCAGTCTCCGTTCTAGTGGGGAATTTATAATTCAAACAAATAAAAAATAAAAATGTAAAGGATTTATAAAAAAATCCTTAGGCTACATTTTGTATTTTTACACATATCAAAATAAGAGTGATTTAAGAAATGAAGACACAAAATTATCTCACAAAAATATACATAAATAGGCAGCCAAATGTGAGAGGAGGGGTTCAACTATAAATCAAGAACCAGACACTATTTCATCAATCTGCCATCTTCAGTATGCTGATGGAGGTGTTTATAATAATGTTGATGTTGATGATATGATTTAGCATGCTTATTGCCGTATGCTGTCACTGTTTGAAGAAATCCAAGATAGTGAACTACTTTAGCTCATAATCAGTGTTTAGAACATGTACTATGTATTCCTGCAGAGTTTATCCCTAATCATTAAGAAAAAATAATACATATATTTGACTTTAGAAATCCTATTTGACGCTTATGTAACCTGTTCTTCGGGAGCATATTGCTATCCATTTGGATTTCATAATAGTTGGGTAGATTGGTAGCAGGATTCACTGTTCATCACTGTTCATAATTGTTCCTCTCCTCTATATTTAATTTTAAGACAAATTACTAAAATATCAGACGTTCAGTACAGATGCAAGTGAGATGAGATAGTTCACTTGACCCCTTCACGAGATTAGTGAAGGGATGGCTTGCTTTCTCGGTTCACAGTGCTCAAATCCCTTGAGCGGGGAGGATCACACAGGTGAGTGGGTGCAGGAGCCAGGGCAAGGGCCTTTGGGGGCCTGTAGAAACAAACCCCATACCTGCCCATGACAGCGTCTAGGGATTGCCCGTGACCTCTGGAGCCCTAGAGGGCATGTGTTATAGTGTGCTCCTTTAGTTTTGTCATCTGTGGATGGCTTAAATGTTAAACCAGCTTAGTGCAGAATCAGTGTGACAGCCTCCTGCACTCACGCTCGGCTCCTTGTCTGGTGTCCAGGAGGAATGAGTTCTGCAAATCAATTGCAGGGTGGTGAATGTGGGGGTTTTACTGAGCAGTGGAAGTGGCTCTCAGTGGGAAGGGAAGCTAGAAGGGAGATGAAGTGGGAAGATAACCTTCCGCTGGAGTTCAGCCATCCTTGGCTGAACTCTTCTCAGAAATCCTGCTGTCAAGCCATTCCTGTTGAGTCAAGCTGCTTTTCTCTAACTTCCGGCTGCTTCTCTTCTCTCCTCTGCCTCTCACTCTGCACTTCTGCCAGTGGAGCTTAGGGTTTTTATGCGTAGAGGGTAGGGGGCAGGCCAGGCCACCGTGGTTTTGGAAAAGGCAATATTCAGGTCGGAAAACAGAAATGCATGTCTTTATTTAGGCCACCGTCCAAGCTTGAGGGTGGATCCCTCATGAGGGACTTCACCCTTTTCTACCTAATATTTCCCTGCCTCTGTCCATGTCACAAGTAAGTGAAGTGTTGTTTGCATATTGACTCTAGACACACATTGAGAACAAGAAATAAGAACATTGTAAATAAACATATGCATTGCAAAGAAACAATGAGAGGGTTTGAAGAAAAATAATTGTCAACCTGACAGGAGAAATTCAGGTCTTGAGCTCTTTTAATACATGTATTTCCAGTGGTATGGAGGTTTAATGCATGAGCCTGCTAGAGGGCTGTTAATGTGGATTGGATATTGAATAATTTGCTTTCCTTTTTCTTTTTTTTTGAGACAGAGTCTCTCTCCGTCGCCAGGCGCCAGACTGGAGTACAGTGGCGCGATCTCGGCTCACTGCAACCTCCGCCTCCTGGGTTCAAGCAATTCTCCTGCCTCAGCCTCCTGAGTAGCGGAGATTACAGGTGTGCGCCACCACACTCAGCTAATTTTTGTATTTTTAGTAGAGACGAGGTTTCACCATGTTGGCCAGGATAGTCTCGATCTCCTGACCTTGTGGTCCGCCCGCCTTGGCTTCCCAAAGTGCTGAGATTACAGGCATGAGCCACCGCACCCGGCCTCTTTTCTTTTCTTTCTTTCTTTTTTTCTTTGGTCTTAGGCAGAGTCTCACTCTGTCACTCAGGCCGTGCAGCGGCACAGTCTCGGCTCACTGCAACCCCAGCCTCCGTAGTTCAAGCCATTCTCCTGCCTCAGCCTCCCGAGTAACTGGGATTACAGGCACCGAGCACAACACTCAGCTAATTTTTGTAGATTTAATAGAGATGGGGTTTCGCCATGTTGGCCAAGTCTTGAACTCCTGAGATCAGGTGATCCATCCACCTTGCTCGACCTCCCAAATTGCTGGGATTACAGGTGTAAGCCACCACACCCGGCCAATAATTTGCTTAAAGGTATTATCAATAAAATTATTTTTAGAAGTGTTTTATAAATTTTAAAAATAATATAAAAATATAGAATAGTATATAAATCCATTTCTTTCCCTTTCTTTTTTTATCTTTTCTGTTCTCCATTTCTGTAATCATATTATTTAACTATTACATTGTCAGAACAAAGTAGCTATATTAATATTTAAAGTATTAATCACTGTGTATAATTTGAAAATTTAACGTTTACTAAATATAAGGTGTATTTTGAAAATAACTTCTAAATAATTTGTAGAAAGTTCAATAGAAGTGTAATGATAAAATATAAAGTTCAACATGATTATCATTGCCATATAAATTATCAGCAAAATAGACAAAATGTAAGTGAAAAATATTTATTCAGCATATTATTTAAAATAAAACGATAAGTAATTTTATTATTATTCTCATATATAAATTTGTCTTGTATCACAGTCCAATCTGGATAATATTTTTTACTACTCTTCAGTTGCTAAAAGTGTTCTTTTTTCTTTTTTTTGGAGACGGAATCTCACTCTGTCACCAGGCTGGAATGCAGTGGCACTATCTTGGCTCACTGCAACCTCTGCCTCCCAGGTTCAAGTGATTCCCCTGCCTCAGCCTCTCAAGTAGCTGGGACTACAGGCACGTGCAACCATGCACAGATAATTTTTTGTATTTTAGTGGAGACGGGGTTTCACCATGTTGGCTAGGATGGTCTCGATCTCCTGACCTCGTCATCCACTCGCCTCCGCCTCCCAAAGTGCTAGGATTACAGGCATGAGCCACTGCGCCCGACCTAAAAGTGTCCTTTTAACTCTGCTCCATGAGTAATAATAAATTACTTACAACCTAATTCCAAATACTATTTTTTTGATTCCTTCATCTTCACACAATACCATCTTTTGCTTGATACTTCTGAGATTTCCAGAGTCATTATACAGAGATGAATATTTCAAAATAGAATTCATTATGTTACTTTTAATATCATCGTGTTAATTTTTCTCATAAGAAAATCTTTACACTAGAAAAAAAGATATCCTTGTAATACACAATTTATCTTTTTTACCTTTGAAAATTCTGAAATTATAAGATAATGCATGCTTTCCTGATATACAACTTTAATGTGTACTTCTGAAATGGTACGTTTTTAGATTTCATATATTTTTTAATATATAAAAATAATGGAAATTTACACTGAAAATTATGAATGCTGTATAACCAGTGTATACTGGAACACAGGAATTTAACAAGTCTGATATCATAATCATTATAATCACTATTCTTATCATCATTATTATTTTTATATTTTGAAAAATGTTGCCAAAGAACAGGGTGTAGCAGATCATGTGTAAGCTCTGGAGCCATTACGAAATAGGAGAAAGCAGTTAAAAAATCCATTTGGGGCCGGGCGCGGTGGCTCACGCCTGTAATCCCAGCACTTTGGGAGGTTGAGGCAGGTGGATCACGAGGTCAAGAGATCGAGACCATCCTGGTCAACATGGTGAAACTCTGTCTCTACTAAAAATACAAAAATTAGCTGAGCATGGTGGCACGTGCCTGTAGTCCCAGCTACTCGGGAGGCTGAGGCAGGAGAATTGCTTGAACCCAGGAGGCGGAGGTTGCGGTGAGCCGAGATCCCGCCATTGCACTCCAGCCTGGGTAACAAGAGCCAAACTCCGTCTCAAAAAATAAAAAAATCCATTTGGAAGAGGATGGTAAAAGTAGACAGAAGTAGTTCTTACTAAAAACAGACATGGACCGTCCAACTCTATCTATATATCTAACTACCTGTCTACTTATCAATTTATTTATCCTTTTGGCACCAGATTTTTTTCAGTCTTTGAGAATGAAACATGGAAAGACTAGATTTGAACAAAAAGGCACTTATTTTCAAAAGTAAAGGGGAAAACCATAAAATAGATGAGTATATGTTACAGAAATACTACAGAGTTGTGTGAAGTCTCCTGGCCATAGCTCTATTTTCTCACTGAAGAAGAAAGAAATGTTGTTCTTTGTGAAAAATGAATAGATGAAATGGATGTTTAGGAACTTGAAGATTTGAAAGACGGGGTGGACAATGGAGTACTGGTTGCAGAAATACAAATGGATTTCCTATATCATTGAGGATCTTTTTGAGATTGCAAACTGCATTTTAAATAAATTGGTACCATATTTAATGGCATATTACTTTTTCACTCTGGGCTGAGTAGTCCGGGATTAGATGAAAACAGATCAGGGCTACTGAAATGTTTATCTTTGGAGAACCATTTCAAATAAAGTTTCTTTATAAAGAATTATCCAAGTCTTCATTCCTTTTTTGTGTTTACTTCACATTCTATATTTAACACTGAAGCATTTTCCACAGTGTATTGGACATATTTATTTATGTCCTATCTGAGCTGATAATAAGGCCCTTTATTCAAACTTGTACTCCTAATGTCCAACACAGTGCTTTGCATTATCTGCTTACTACTGGTTAAAAGTTGACAACCTGAAAGAAAGTACTCCTGAGATTTTTATCATGATTGCTTCTGTCAAGCATTAATCTCTCAGACTTCTGCTAAGTTACAAAGGCAAAATCTGGAGTGAATTTGTATGGTAGATTACAATGAAAGCATTTATATGCTGAACATTAGATACTGTATTCACTGAGTATCGTATAAAGTTCTGCTGTTCAGTATATTAGTCACTAGCAAAAAGATGCTCCCGAACACTTGAAATACAGCCAGTTCAAATTGAGATGTGTTTTAAAAGTAAAATATAACCCAGCATTTAAAGAATCAGGATGCAGGAAAATCCCATATATGTATTTAATATATTGGTTACCCATTAAAATGAAAATATATAGACATATTGAATTAAATAAAAAAGTCATCAAAAGAAATTTCACCACTTCCTTTTAACTTTCTTTTTAATGTAGCTGACAGAAAATTTAACATGATATACATAATTCTCATTTATGGCTCACATTACATTCCTATTTGATAGTATTGATGTAGAAAATAATACTGAACTAAAATTTATAGCTGTGTTTCTTTTATTAATATTCTTTTTTTAATAAAAGTGATAAATTTTTTTCTAATATCTTGGATAATCCAATTCACAAGAGTGACTGAAGAGTTTCCATATTCCTCACATGACATACCACATAACACATTCGATTTTTACACTAAATTCATTAAAATAATTGCTAGAAATATAATGAGTCTGAGTCCAATTATTTAATTATATGCTGAATTAATATTATTCTGAAATTAATTCCCTATGTGTTTGATATAATTCAGTGTCAGCATTTTGTTCCTCTAAGTCATTGAATTTCTAATTAAAATATATTGGCAGGTTGAAATCATTTAGTGAAATATTTATTCTAACCCAGAATGATATCTTTTTTAACATAACAATTTTAAAATGCATTAAAATAAAATAAATTTAAATAATTTATTTTAAAATAAATTTAAATATTTAATACCATGTTGTGATAATTTCTATAATAAAATAAACATTTATAAATTTTATTTATAACATAGTAACAAAGGTAACATATATAAAATGAAATATTTGTATAACACCAATATAAATTACAGGAGACTCTGCTTTCAGGAGGTGGTCTGTAGTATTTCCACAGACACTTACAGTGTTAAAAAATGTGTTCTATAGAATGTTGTCATATTGATTAAAAAAAAGCTGTTTTATGAAAGAATGTACCCTTTTTGTTTGTAGATATGTGTAAAAAAACAGGAATTATGTTTACCAGTGCTACCACTGCTATGAAAACTTGATTTATATATTGGAAGCAATAATCTGAAAGTTAATGCTAGAGTTTCATAATATATGTTAGACCCGACTTCCATTCCTTTATACTTGCCATCTGTCCATAATGCTATTAAAGTTGTTCAAAATGCTTTGACACCATGAAAGAAACCATAAACAGACAACAGAAACAATTTATAAGGGCATTTTTGAATAAATAATTCATATACATTCAAAGGAATTCTCATTTTCTTATATTTTCATACATCTCTTAATCTTTATAAGAAAGTATATATATCACTAAAGATGTTACTTAACTTATGTATCCTAAAAATTAATCCAAGTTAATCAAATGACATGCACAATGAATTTTAATTTTACACATATTTTTACCATAAGGAGTAGAGTTTTGTATAGATATGCCCCCAACTTAAATAATGAGTTATTTAACGGTATAAACACTGTTTACTATTATTGAATATCAAGACTGTCATATGGATAATGGTTTAGATTTTCTCTGATATATCAGTGGAACCAGAGTAAAATAATCCATTGCAACCAGAAATGTAAACTTAATAACGAGAAGCAAACTTAATAATGAGAAGCAACCATAGAGAAAGGAATTATGGAAAAATATAAATTTTCAAATACCTATCATAGTGACCATTTGTCTTATTTGTAGCCATACAACATTTTTGACTACTTACTTTTATGTTTTATATTTTTCACATTATGTATCTCATATTCTCAGAGTTAAAGTCAGAAAACTGTATTATCATGACTTCCTTGCAGGAAAGGTAGATTTAACCAATCACAAGCATTTCTGAAAGATGCAGCAGCTGATGCTCTGAAAAACATAACTGAATTAAATGGTGCCTAAGCCACTGGCCACTTCACTTCCAAGTAGATTTAACTCAACCCTGGCAATTATATTCAATCCACCTATTTATGTCTTACAAAAATGTTTTACAATTTTTAACATATAAAGAAAGATTTATCATATTTATATTTCACCACATAAATTTTGTCATGTGTTACCTCTTTTGCTTCTTGTAGACAAAAATATATGAATGTTTATTTTATGTCAGAACCTGAAGAGCACTACAGACATTCATCATAAGTGATCAGGAAAGCCAAGGTGCATGTCAGAGGAAAGAACATCACACATAGTTTTATCTGGAAAATTCTTATTAGTAGATTTAATTTAATATTTGTATAGAACAATTCAATTTAAAATAGAATAAAATTCTGCTGAAAAATCTATTTTATTTTTTATCCCGAATAAGACTAAACATTTTGCTAACTGATCTGTATTACCAATAGATTGCAACTAGGAATTCAATAACTTGGAAGAACAAGACACTGACATTTGACTCTATCAAACATGAGGGGTGGCATTTTGAGAATAATTTTATTCTAAAAATTACTAAATATTGGGTTGTGACATTATTTATAACAAATTTTAAATGAATAACATGTAGGAATTAAGTGCTATTATGAGATGCATCATATGGAGAATTAGAATATTTTCAGTCACCGTTATAGATTAGATTATTAGAAAATTAACACTATTATTGAAAAATGTTACTATTGCTAGAAGATAGTGTAACCATTAATTTACTTTGATATTATTCCCTATATCAACATAGTCCAACAGAAAAATTAATGTGAGCCAAATACGTGAACCCAGGATGCACTTTTAAACTTTCTAATAGCCATATCAAAAAATATAAAATATTAACACTAATAATACATTTTATTTAACTCAATATGCCTAACATATATGCCTTTAAAAATGTAATCAATATAAAATGTTAGAGATTTTATCCTTTTTTTTTTGTACAAGGACTTTTAATTCGACAATTTATTTCACACAGCACATCTCTATCTGGACAAGGAATATTTCAAGTTCAATCACATTACACAGCTAGTGTCCACAGTTTTAGATGGTGTAGCATTTGCCGAGGTAGGCCCATCCTCATAATCACAGACATGTGTTCTTATTTTTATGTATGAATTATTTAATTATGAAATTCCTGGAGCAAAAAAGAATTTCTGGAAAAAAAAAAACATGAAAAAGTTTAAGAAGGCTGAAGAACTGCAGAGTAAGAGATAGCCTTTGTTCCCCATAGAATCACTTGATTTTGATCCGAGTACATGCTAATAAAGAATTAGCAGGCAGTTACTTTTTGCAAAAGTCTGGGCTAAATAATGAAGACTTTGCAGAATTATGAAGAATCCTTTTCTCCCCAGGTGTGCATAGAACTCATTACTCTCTAGGACCCCACAGAAATGAAGCTATAGCAGTATCAAGGAATTACCTTTTTATTTAATACCATGGAAAAAGTATTATCTTCACAAGGGCCAGATAAACATCTTAACGCTATAAGAAAACAAAACAAAAACAGGAGCTAGAACAGAAAAGGAATAGCAGGACAGACATATAGTCAAGACTATAACTGCCAGAGAGGTTGAGGAGATATTGGTCAGGAATTCAGTGTGACTTCAGGCGAGGGACGGGAGATAAGAGGAAAGCTGAGGCATTTTGATATGACAGTTTGACAGGTAGAAATCCTCCCAAGAAGAATGTGAGGAATATTAAGTACGTATATTCTTATGTTGAATGGATTTGACACTGCATAGCAACTTTTTAGATTACTCATATAATAACAATAAATTGAGTATTGGGGAATAAAATTGGGGAATTTTATTTCAAGTACCAAAATTCATGTATCTATCTTTCTGTCATTGATCTTATTTAAGTACAGTAACAATATGTCCCAGAAGATAGTTTGATGTTGCTGAAGCAGTACTCATTTATAAAAGTCTATGTAAACAAGTAAACACCAAACCAAAGAACACATTGACAGCAAAGGTAGAGAAGTGATAACAGTGGCATATTCAAGAGTTGTCTGTGTGAAAAGATGAAGTACTGTGACCACAAGTGTAAGAGATTAAAACAAATTTAACCCTTATGTCAATAAGACAGCCAAGCTCTGGCTTGTTTACAAAAATTGATGGTGAAAGTCACAACCTGGCAGTATTTTTAATAATGAGAATTTATATTTTAAGTGAGGCTTTGAGAAAATGTGAATCAAAGAAAACCATGAGAAACAGCACTACTTAATAGAAAAATAAGGTTCAGAATTGATTATTAATCAATGGGCAATACTTTATGAAATACCAGCCACTGCAAATCCTATAGACAGATGATTCTGTACAAAAATATTCAAAACATGACTTGTAATACTAATATCTTAAAGTGTTGTAGAATTGTCAATGGAAACAAATAGAGACACTCCTTGAATACAATGTGTTGTCTTCTGGGTGGTTAGTTCCAAATTAAAAATATCATTTTAATTTAAAACTATATCAAGTTTTAAAATTATTTTTCTATAGAAAGCATACCAAAATGCTATTCCTGTTTTGATCCCTAGACATTCGTGAATGTCAAAACACATAATATTTAATAGAGAAAAGCATGTGCAATGTATAACATAAATATTTCCAGTTATAAGTAAGTAGTAACTTCAAGTAACTTATTGTATTTTCTTTAACTCAGTGAAAATTCAGTGAGCATTTCCTGCCTAGGTAGGCTATGTGTTAAATTTCGTAAGGTAAACAACAAGGAATAAATATATGGTTCTAGCTTCAAAAGCTTTATTTCATATAGCAGAGAAATAAATATATCTATCAATATTTTTATAAAAGCATACAAGAAATTAAATACAGAAAATAGAGCATTTACATAAATAATAACAGGGCAAATCCTGTGCTTCCTTTTTACCGGCCTGACTAGCTGCTATCAGGCAAGTAGTGAGAAGTGACGGTCTCTGGGATAACATAAGGGTGTTGCCGTCTGTCAACGGTTTGGAGCAGCAAGGCGGGGGAAATGCAGCTGAAGCCAGAATGGCAAACACTCATTTTGTTTTGCTTGCCAACTAACTAACACAAGTACTAACTTTATGGATAACTATTTCAGAGATAATTATAGGCATAGCCAAAAATATTAACAATCAATTACCCCTGTACTACCTTCAGAGTTGGGCTCTGAAATAATTATATTCTGCTTCTGCTACAGTCTAGAGTTATAAGCACGTACTATCACAGAATGAGAGGAGGGAAAGTCAGAAATCAGTGAAGGACTTCAGAACTGCAGAAAAAGAAACAAAGACTGTGATATGAGAACAAAAGGGATCATATTTTATTCATATAATACTACACTGCACTATAAGTTTCAAGTTCTGGACAAATTTTGTGCAATTCGTCCTTATTTTTTTCTCTAACTATTAGGAAGTAAAATGATCCCTTCAAGAAAAGTTAAAAATTTTTAGGATTTAGCAGAGTTTCCTTGGGGATGTTTGCCAAGCATCTTTGGGAAGACTGTCGGGAAAGCATTCATTAAATGGTTTGAGAAAGTAAAGGAGAACCTAATTTGTTCTTCTTTTTATCTCTTTTTAAATAGTCCTCCAGAAACTGAAAGTATTAGTGATTTAATAGCTGGTCTTTCTTCTAAATTTAATGTGGTGATATATTTTTGTATATATTTTGGGGCAACCTATGTTCATTTACATTCCTGCTTATATAAGTGGTTTCAGCAAATCCGTAAGTATAATTGGATCAGCACTGTATGGATCTCTCTAATTAGAATTTTCAGGAAGTTGAACAGGAACTGCTTCTACTCTGATACGCATGTGTCATTTCCACTAAAATGAGCAAGCATAACTAAGGGCAATGTTTTCCCCTTTGAGCACTTTGAATTCTACGTACTCCAGATGCCATGGAAACTCCTATGACTCTTCCCTGATTCAAACTGTTGATTTGTCATGGCAATATAATTCCTTATGAAATCACTTTTGTTTGTTTAAATGAAGTTTTCAATCCCTCCAAAGTAATATAAGTTCTGGCTATGGAGGCGTTAACTTTTCAGTGATGGGAGAAATATTTGCTAAGTGAAATGAAAATATTTGTCAAGGCCATCATGCTTCTAGTTTGATGATTCTGGACAGGATGCTGATACTAGCTGGCGGAAAGATACGAACATCCCTGCAGATTAATGCAAATTTTATCGCTGAAAACAGCAATACACAGAAAGGCCGTAGAGCCTGTTGGATTTTCTAACAGCAGCTTGCAGAACCAGCACACTGAATCACTCAATATCTTTGTCTATCCTATTCTGGAACTCTAATAAATATCCGCTCATACTGTACCCATGCCAAGTTTGGGTTTTAAGAACATACAAGCTTCAACATTAAATAACTATTAGGCGAGCACTTTCTGTGAGTAGATTGTGATTAAATATAGTCTTAATTAAAAAAGGAAGGTGATGTAAAGTAAAAGGTGACATAGTATAGAAAATCATATGGAGAAATTATATATCTAAGCCTTAGATATATAATTCTGATTATGTAAAAAATTACAATTGGGACTTGATTGATTTATACTGAATAAGAATGTTGTAGTGTATGCAACAAACGAAACGAAATATTTTAATTCTGCAAATGAAACAAGAAATTAAGGAATTAGTTTTTTTTTTCTTTCTCCTACTTTAATCTGAAGTATAGCTACAGCAAAGGGCACAGAATTTACAAAAATGTCAGGGCAGGGGAACACGTGAGCATAATCCAGTCTAGAAAGAAAGAGGGTGTTTCCCCTGCCCTATATCTAAATATGCTGGGAACTCTACTTTTACTCCCAGAACTGCAAAAAGAATGAAAAGGAACAGGAAGGGTGTAGGCGAGGCTGGGGGGACAACCACAAACAGGATGGAGATTTAAGGATCCCTGTGATCCCCGAGATGACCCTCAGAGCATCAGTTGGGGAAATAGATGAAAATTCACAGCAGACATGCGAAGTTTTCAAAGAGGATGAAGAACCTACTTAATAATTCAACAAGCCCTTATTAAGTGCTCCTTGTTAACCTGGCCCCTACTAGTTTGAGTGGATACAGAGAGAAGAATAAAACAGTCTGCACTTCAAACACATAAGAGTTTAGAAAGGAGGTACTCTCATATATAACAGTTCCAGTAAAACTGATAATACCTCGTTTTAAGAGTGCACTCTATGCCCAGGATTGATGATTGTTTTTGCAATCTCTCAATATAGAGAAGCCAAATTTTATCTAACTTGGTCTTCAGTGATACGCATTCAGATAAAGTGAAGTTTAGTAGACAATCACAAAATCTCATGCTGTCATCATCTTTTAATGACCCATTGTGGTTTAGAATACAGCAATTAAGAATATCAAATTTGCTCTTGGAGAATGTTGGAAACTTAGTGAGGAATTTAGGTCTCTTTTTTCCAGGCTTCATACTGACTTACAGTTATAGGGTAAGCCCTGGTAACTTAAAGAAATAGTAGGTTTAGTCAGATATTCATTAATATATAATTTTTTTTTTTTTTTTTTGAGGCAGAGTCTCTCTATGTTGCCTACCCTGGAGTGCATTGGCTATTCACAGGCACGATCACACTGCTGATCAGCATGGGAGTTTTGACCCACTCTGTTTCGGACATTAATGTATAATTTAATGGAAAATATTACTTCTAGAGATTATTATTATTTTTGAGACAGAGTCTCACTCTGTCGCCCAGGCTGGAGTGCACTGGTGTTCTTAGCTCACTGCAACTTCCTCCTCCTGGGTTCAAGCAATTCTCCCACCTCAGCCTCTCAAGTAGATGGGATTGCAGGAACCCGCCACCACACCCAGCTAATTTTTTTGTGTTTTTAGTAGAGACGTGGTCTCACCATGTTGGCCAGACTGGTCTTGAACTCCTGACCTCAAGTGATCTGCCTGCCTTGGCCTCCCAAAGTGCTGGGATTAAAGGCATGAGCAACCATGCCCAGCCACTTCTAGAGATTATTAAACTCATTCTTTTCATTTCCTCAAATTAAATACTTAGAAGATGATTTTAATTTCTGATATAATGTCTTATTTTTGTCCTGTGTACTTCCTAAAATATTGTATTGTCCCATATATGTCAAAACTTTTACTTTCTTCTGAACTTTGCACAGTGCAGTCAAAGCTGGGTTGGCTATAGACAGTTTAATATGTATCCTACTTTATATTAAAATTTTATCAATCAAAATAATTCTAGGTTACTATGAGCGATTCATATATTAATTTCATATGGTTTAGGCAAAGTATAATTGTAAATATATGTATGTAAAAAAATCCTTGTATATATTTTGAATACAAATAAAAATGATTAGAAAAATTTTGCTTTATTATTTACTCTTAAAATGTATTTAGCCTTTGCTTTTCTTTATCACTTTGAATAACCTAGGGGTGATTGTATATCCCTTAACTTTAATTTCATTCATGTGGCCTTTCTTCTGGTCTCTTTCTCGTCTTTTTTCTCTAACTTTGGTAGAGGATTGAAGCAATATTTTACACAGCATAAATAAGTGCTCTTAATACACACCTGACATTTCTTTACAACATTCTTTGTTGCTAATATTTTTTATTAAGCCACCACTGATTCTAAAAAACATAAAACATATATTAAATGTTGCAAACCCATTTATAGTTTATACATAACATAAATTATTTCATGCATATTCCAGACAGTGGCTAGAAAACAAACGCATATTAAGGCTATCATTGTTTAATACCTAAGAATATATATCTTCCTTTTACATGTGGAAGGAGGTAATATGAAAGATAAAAGTGTTGGATATTTACCAATAATCCTAATAAAGAAAATGACATAAATGAATCATATGCATAAAAGATACTAGTAAAAAAAAATTCATGGGTGTGTTTGTCGGTTGCAGTGTAACCCAGCTCTCTCTTAATGGTTTTTGTAATTAAGGCTGTTGAATAAAGGGAGATAAGTGGCCAATAAGTGATCATGCATGTCAATGAGAGCTGGGCCCATTGTCGTCGGCTAGAATTTATGGGAGAGAAAAGGCTTCAAAAATATAGTCTCTCATCTAAAGATCCTTCTATGAATCATTTTAAAATCAAGGATAAAAAAAAGTTAGAGAAATTTTACCAGTTTTGGAATTCCCATATGTTTGATATTTAAAAAGGGTTATGTGAGGATCTTGTATATGTCTATTCAAATCTAGGAGTTGGAGAAAAAGCATACACAGACAAGCTTCACACGTCCCACACACACTTACATTCAGGTAGTCATGGCCTCCTTTAATATTTTTCCCTCTAAATCTTTTATTGATCATTTAAAACTCAGCCTTGATGTTCTGTTTCATCCAATTGATCTGATTGAAAACAGGGCTGAGGCCAAGCATACCATTACCCAAGAATTCATGGTTCCAATGCCACCAGAATAAGCCTGGTCGCATTCCAGCCACTTCCACTCTAATCACATAGCTGTTGCAAGTCATTGACAGGATGTAATGAACACATGGCTGGTATGCTTTGAATGATAATTCTTTCATTTTTGTCTTAGGGATCCAAAGGCTGTTCATTTTCTCTGAAAAAGCATCTCTTACAAAATTCTGTGGCTTTAATATTCATTTTGAAACTACATGTTGTTTTAGTTAGGACATAAAATATATGATATTTTAAAGTGAATTCTGAAGGAAGAGTTGCCATTTTGGTACTTTATCATATTTTGGTACCTATTTGCTGAATTATGAAGATTCAATAGTATTTATCTAATAAAAATAATCTACAGCTGAACTGGGAAAACAACATAAACATGGGTATAAAAGATATATATTCATATATTTTAAAGAACAATATAGAAAAACAGAATCAGTCAAAAGACAATACATTGTAGCCAAGGGGATGATGTACGTAATTTAAAAATAATAATACTATATGTCATATTATTCATTATTTATATATGACATTTGACATTTATTGAATTCTTATTATTTACCAATCACTGGATCAAGCTCTTCATATAATTTTATCCTAATATATTATACAATATTTATAAAAATTAAACAATTTATGTAATAAGTCCTATGAATTCATATTTGGAGTGATTATCTTGTAACCCTGCAATAAAAGGCCAAAAAATACTTTGAATAGGTAAAAACTTTGAACTTTATTGTTAAGTGCCTGATTACTAGGACCTAAAATTTCTATCATTCCAAAGTATAGAAAAGCACATCATAAATAGAGAACACAGTTTTAGGGAAAAATGTGCAACAGGTTTGTGATGATATAATTTAGAAAATATTGACAACATCAGCTTGGCAGTTGGGAAACGGTGGAGTGGCTGCAAATGGGTAGAATTTAGAAATGAAGTTTTCAGAGGGTTTTGTGCACTTAGCTAAGATTGCTAAATCTTATGTGCTGCTTAATATATATGAGACACTCTGAATATCTGTATATGTAAGAAATAATAACGCATTTTATACTTACAAGGGCCATACGAGATGGGCGCTTTTATTATCACTATTTTATATTGGATGATATTGAATCCCAGAGTTTGATTTGTCCAAGATCACACAAGTAGTAAGAGACAAAGTATTTGGACTTTTTCAGGTAGGTAATGAAGAGTCATGGTCTCTTACTACGTTGTATAGGAGAGTGGGATATTAAAGGTTCAATATTATTATGTTTTTGAACCTAAAATGGAAGAATAATATTACCATTGGTAAAATAGGAAGTCAAAATGGAAATCCAATGGGGAGGACTTAATTGAAATAGTATACTTTCTTCTGCATTTTTAGAAAGTAAAAGAACCAGGATAACTTTCTCAAGGGCACTATTACGAAAATTGAATCAAGACTTGCTCTTTTATAATTTGTAATTTTACTTGACTTTCTACAAAGACAGGGTCACTATAAGAATATTAAAAGGTTATTCAGAGAGGTGGTTCTGGATGATATTAGAAAATCATCTATGGTTTATGTGCATCAGACTTTGAAACCTAGACAATTTATTTACATAGTCTCCAGTTACAGAGTGAGAGAACAGTTCCGGGAGGGGTAGAAAACAAAGGAGTTCCTGGTAGCATATTTACACTAAGAACAATAGTGCCAGCATCAGATCACTTGTGTACTATTTTTCAATTGTTGGAAGGATTGCATGTTAGAGGGTTAGCTAAGCAGGTATGCAAGTCCTGTGGCAGGGGCAAAGTAATCATCTGTGAAGAGGGATTCCCTAGTTCAAGTCTGGTCCTCAGACTTACAAATATAATGCCAAGAACATCTGACTTACACACTCAATATCTTCATTTTTAACATGAATTATTTTAGAGATGGCTGGAGTATCAATTAAATGAGATATACATGTAAACATACTTGTACATTACTTTATGCATGTGGTGGGTTTTATTATAAGCCCAATTTCAGTGGGTGAAGTGTAAGCAGCAGACAAGTAAAATGGCATGGGAGTGTGCGGTATTGATGTTCTCTTTGCAGGATGAAGGAAACTGATCTCATTATGGCACAAGGCTGATTAATTGCCTGGGCTTTGAATTATACAATGAAGGCAACTTAGGTAAATCCACGGTTGGATTTAATTTTTGTTTTGAGAAAGTTGTCTGGATGATCTCCACATTTATTTTACAGAAAAGCAGTTGAAAGCAACTTATTTTCTGTATTGCCTGACTGGCAGAGGAAAAAAAGAAAAAGAAAACCACGGGTTTAGGTGATGCTCTGTGTGCATGTCTACCGAGCTTGTCAGTTAATCAAAATAAGTAATTAATTCTTTCTGTAACCTCATTCTTTCAAATTGGCCATCTATGTTCTTGATATTTAATTTACTGCTACTTTTAATTATTTTCCTGAAGCATGCTTATATTATTGATATCATTATTTGGCTACTTTAGTAATTTCTGTCTAAAGTGTTTTATTACCTATCGAATTTCATTCGATATTCAGAGCTCTCCAAGGGGGAATCTGTATAATTCAGAATTAATTATAAAAAAGTATTGTAATGTCAGAACTTACAACCTTAAAAACACGATAGCTGTCCCAGTCAGACTGCCGTTGGAGAAATGTTCTTGACAACTACATTATCAAACAACATCAATTGAGTTGGCAAAGGTTAAGACTGACAGTTACCTCTGGTTGCTGCTCAAATGGCCACTGTGCATCCTGGCACGTTATTTATCTTATTTCAACAGAATGAGAGTTTAAGTACACACAGTAATTACCTGAAGGCTGAACAGATTGGAGTGGACATTGCATCCTCATCAGAATTAAGTAGCACGGATAAGCGCAGAATGGACAGGGATAAATGATTGGCATAGACAAAGAAAAGTCTATGTTGTTCCTTCATTGATATGAAAAAGAAGGGTTGGTTTCATCTGAAACATTGTTTTCCACCACTTTTTAGGTTGGCATATGACTATAAACTTAATTCCTTTGAAGATTTCTAATTGTCATTCATATAGTCTTAAAGAACCAGGTCTGGTCAGAAAGGAAAAAAAATGGAGAAGGCACTTCCATATGCCCTTCTGTAAACTTTGTCACTACATTGTTATTCAAAAACATAAACTCCAGCATTAAAATAACATCACAAAAGAGGTGCACCATCCATCACAATTGAACTATATACAGTTGTGCCAGAAAACATAGCTATATTTTTAATAAAGACTCTTAATATATTATCTCAGGTGATTTCCATTAAATGAGAAAGATTTCTGGAATAAATTCAGGTTATATTAAAACAGATGTTTTGTTTTATATTTATTCAGACTTGAATTAACACCAAAGCATTTGCATGTAAACTGGAGAATAAATATGTACTATACTTTATTTCCCAGAATAATAAAAATGTTGACAAGTGGAACAAGTATTAAATACAACTATTTCTTATAGGAAATTCTTTGTATTTGTCATAAATTAACTTATGAGAAATTCTCACTAATTTAGGAGCCTGGAAATAATTTGAACAGATAAAATTAAATGTAGGAAATTATTGGAGAAGGATTACATGAGTAGGTTAAGTTGAATGTATATATCTGTAGAATTGAAAACTACTCTATGAATATACACATACCAGTAGAAAAAACTCAATTTGAGACACATGGTAGGTATGGGATTAATATAGAATGAGTAATATGAAATAGAAAAAGAAATTATACTTCCTTAGGATGGATGTTACAGATTTATAACAAATGATGGAAAACATACATATGTAAATTATTTGTAGAATTCATGGCAATAGAATGAGAATACAATTGAAATGGAATAAACATCTATTAATATAAGATTGCTAAATAAATTATGAGATAACCATAAGATGAATTAACATGTAGCCCTAAAAACATGAAGGACAAGTTATATGCAGTTAATGTGAGAAGATTTTTGTCATTCATACTTATTGTAGAACAGAGTGTCTAGTATGATCCTCAATGTGTTCAAATAATGAAAAGAAGTTAATCAAGTTAATGATTACAAATTTCAAAATGAACTTTAAATCCAGGAACTAATTTTCTCTATGAATTAATAATGACAACAGATGTAGGGAGGAACCTTTTAATATTTATCCTTATGCTCTTTTATAAAGTTTAAAAATTTAAGTATGATAAAATATTATGTTTATAATAACAAAATAAATTTTTTTAAGAAAACCTACTCCATCTCGCTTCACTCCTAGTTGTGTCTGTCTTTCATAAAATCTGGCTTTTTATATTTTTACTCATAAAAATATCTAAAGTATGCTTTGAGTAGATATTACAAAGACTTCCTGTATGGTTCTTTACATTATGTTGCAACAAACACATTTTTTTGTTAAGAAAATGTCTGTATCGAATTCAACTGATTGAGAAACTGATTTCTGGTAAAATAGTGTTCCTGTTTTAAGTCAATCAGAACATGGTCATGATACATATCCTAGTTATATTTCTCTTGGAGAATGTGTATAATGACTTTTGTGATGATTACCCTAAAAGCATTTTCAACATTCTAAATTATCTAGCTTAATATTCTTTTAAATTTAACAGCTGTTTTTATGATCTATATTATAGAATGCTGCATATATAATGATATAAAAATCATTTATATTTTAGATTAACCGTTTAACTAAAAGGAGATATAATTAGAATGACCAATGTACAATATGAATAGATTCCCATTTTAGCTTGAGCTTTAGACTTCTTATTTTTCCTGTGATTATAAGCTTTCAAGTATTTAATACAGAAACAGTATTATTTATTGATAAAACACTTTTGTTTATTGAATAGGCTGTAAATCTAAATCTATGTGAAATAGAGTAATGTCTAGTTTTCAAACATTAAAAATAGCTTTGGAAAAAAATTCCAGTTCTGTAAGTTACACCAAGTAAATATTTATCTTCTATTAACTTTTTTCTCAAAATGACTGGGACAAATGAACAATTATATGGTATATTCTGTTCAAAGTTTTGGTCCAAGTTTTAAAGATATTAAACATACAGAATCAAAATACCCATGGACTAATTCAGGAGACTCCTACTCTGGCTTTTGCAATGAGATTAGTGGGAACACATTTACTGCAAATGGGGAAGTTTGAGGCAGATCAGTTTTGTAGAACTCATTCACTTCATAAGTCTTAGCTTTGGAGGATAGTGAACTAATGGAGATACTTAATAGGCAAAGAAAAATGTGACATCGGAGGCATGAAAAGCAAATGAGAGTTGAGATACATTGCATCCCCCACTGTGTTTGGACCACCTAATGTAAAAAGCATGTAAAGGAAACACAGTAGAAGAATAAGGTACCAAGGTTTGAAAAGAAGCTCAAGAAAGAGGAGGAAGGCTGAGTTAAGACAATCCTAGAGAGAGTTTCATCATGGCAGTCAAGAGAGGAGAAACGTAACAAAGGTGTAGTGTTCAACAATGCCAAATGCAGCAGTTAATTTTAGATGCAGACTAAAAATGCTCGTGAATGATATTTTTCCGCAAACCTCATTTTCTGTCTGCATATTTCTTACTGAGTAATATTTATAAAGCTCTTGGAATGTAACTTGTACTTAGTAAAATCGTAAAAGTTTTTGATAAATAAAAGTGCAATGATTTAGAATTAGAGAGGTCATAGGTGACTTCCACGGGAAGCAGATTCAGTAGACGTTGGATTGAGGACTAAAAGCAGAAATAGCAAATGTATGCCTCACTTTTGAAAACATTTTGCATACAACAAAAAGAGAAAGAGGTCTAAGACTTCTGTCACAGAAAGGAGAATTAATGATTTACAAAGGTTTGGTGATAAAAGGTTGAGTGTTCATACAGGATAACCCTAATTTTATTAATTAAATTGATTTTTTGAAAAAGGGTCATCTATGTTGAAGACCTAAGGCTTGAATTCAGTGGTAAAGACAGAAATATGATTGGATGTAATTAGGTTTCTATAATTAGACACAAAAAAGAAAGAAAGAAACTCCTATTGTCAATAAGGGGCTTAAGAATATTGCTTTTTTTTTTTTTTTTTGAGTCAGCATCTCGCTTGTTGCCCAGGCTGGAGTGCAATGGCATGATATGGGCTCACTGAAACGTCTGCCTCCTGGGTTTGAGTGATTCTCCTCCCTTAGCCTCCTAAGTAGCCGGGATTACGAGGATGACCCACCAAACCCAGCTAATTTTTGTATTTTTAATAGAGGCAAGGTTTCACCATGTAGGCCAGGCTGGTCTCAAACTCCTGACCTCAGATAGTCCTCCTGCCTCTGCCTTCCAAAGAGCTGGGATTACAGGTATGCGCCATGGTGCCCGGTCCAAGAGTATTGCTTTTATTATCTGATTCTATCTGGCAACTTCTGCTTGTCCCTTGTGAGGTGAGTGAAGGAGAAAATATCCCAGTCCCAGGTGTGGGTAGGTACAATCATGTTAGTTTATTCTCTGTTGCAAGAGTAGTGCTTGTGTCCTCAGTTAACACTGAGGAAGTCAAAGGAAGTCAAAGCTATTTTAAATCTTTTTACTTGCTTCAAACAATTGCAAATAGTCGTCTTATTTTTATGGTGATAAAGTAGGGAAAAGAGATTTAGTGTCTAACCAAAAACAATGTTACTGCCCCAATGTAGGTAGTGGCAGAAGCCTCCAGGGTCTCCTAACAGAATTTGTCAATGAAAATTCTTTCATTTATGTCATTTGAAATGAACATGCATCACTTATGCTTTCTTAAGAGTTGTTGTTGTTTTTATTCATGTATGGAAAAGAGAATACAAAGGAAAGCATTTTATACATATAGTAAGTGACAAAGGAGATTTTGCTGGTAACAAATCTTCCTTCACAAAGTCTCTGTTTATTTATTTAGAGAATCAGAATTCATTGTCTAGGCCTGCACCTTTTTATGATGAACATTTGAATATACAGAAAATAGCACAACCTCTTCTAGCTCATGACTTACTGAAGGGAGGAAATACAATATCACAATTGAGATGAAGTACTAGAATAGAATGTCTTTTATATACATGTTGGTAGTTTGGGCTAAAAATGACACAGTGTGTCATAAATAAGACAGCACAATTCATTGAGAAATAACCAATAACAGTTGCATATCACTTCATGGAAGGCTAGAATGAAATCCTGGGTGATTCCATAACAGAAAACACAGTGCCCAACATGGTTTGAATATTGAGAAAGCATCTTAAAAACCCAGCCTTCCTACAGTAGGTTATCTCATAGAAATAAAAAGGCGTCAACCTCTCTATAACCCTGAACGTGAAATGAGAAATCTTACTAAAAACAGCTGCAGTTGTTTTTTCATGAGAAGAAGAGGTGATGACGTGGGAACAGACGCTCTGCTTCTCCCTCAGTGACAAACCATATTGGTGATTTCAAGTAAGGCTGACATCTCGAAGAAAGCAATTAAGTTCTTTCTGAGTGATGGTGATAAAGAAACCAAAGTAATTAGGACAGATTAAAGAGAAGAAAGATAAACACTTTCCCCAAACAGAGGTTGAAGTTACATGACCACCATTAGTTTGGCAGGAAAAAAATAAGCCATGCATATGGTCATGGGCAGCAAAGCCTTCAGAGTCCAACTTTTTATTTCACATAAAATGTTTATTAAAAGTATTTAATTTAAGATGGCATATGCAGTCACATCAATAAGATATTTTTGGTCAGAGTATTTGCTGATGTTCTTTTATAATAGTTCAGTAGTATATGGGTATGTTTTAAAGCTACTGTTGTAGAGAGAATCTAAAAAATTTTATACTCTGTGTATATACTTACAACAGACTCAGAGATATTTTCTTAGTCTGAAATCTATTCTCTCATGTTGCAGACATATTATCTGGTTGAATTGTAGAAAGCCACTTTTTCAGACACATTTGCCTGTGTCTGCCTTCCTGCTGGTCTGCTATTGTGACTTGAACTAACAACATTCAGAATATTATTTGCTGGTGACATATGCATCCAGAGACAATAATGCGTGTGCACCTGTTAAATTTTTTAAAATCACTAAAATTACTTAGTTTAGGCAATACAACCAATTATTACACTTAAAAAAGTGACTCAGTCATAAAATTTTTTCACTCTTCTTAAAAACCAAAATTGCAGTTGTGAATGATTCTGTGGTCTTAAACTAGAATACTGAGGAGTTAAATAAAAAATGTATGAGCTACTGTCAAATGTGCAGATTAAGAGACTGGCCTCCTTATTTAAACAGAGATAAAATTGTCAGTTACACTTTATAATGGCCAGCTTCAGACTGATATGAATAATTTGTACCTGTCAGAGAAGGGTCTGCCCTCCTCCACTATCACTTGCACGGGCCATTTTTCCAGATGGGACTGAAGATGCTAGACGATACTGATGTAATCCAAAAATGTAAGAGTTAATTTCGAAATAATTTAGAAAAACCAAACTAATAATCAAGTGACATAAACAATTATCACTGCTACTATCTCTTCCCACCCTCCTCTGTCACATACACATTTTAGATGCTTGGGCCCTTTGAATCCTAGTGAAATAGAACAAGATTGAGATACATCCACCTTACTGTGTGATACAGATAATGCCCATGTCCGATACTGATTCTCTGAAACTGTATTTGAATTCATATGCATTCTAATGCTTCACTATGTCCCCCAGTTCTGTCCTGTTCTGTTTCCTCCTAACACCCTTGCAACACACAAAACAGTAGATGCTAAAGGCAAGATTTCAAATGCTATCTTTTAAAGACCACTTGGCCGGGCGCGGTGGCTCACGCCTGTAATCCCAGCACTTTGGGAGGCTGAGGCGGGTGGATCACGAGGTCAAGAGATCGAGACCATCCTGGTCAACGTGGTGAAACCCCGTCTCTACTAAAAATACAAAATTTAGCTGGGCATGGTGGCACATGCCTGTAGTCCCAGCTACTCGGGAGGCTGAGGCAGGAGAATTGCTTGAACCCAGGAGGCGGAGGTTGCGGTGAGCCGAGATCGCGCCATTGCACTCCAACCTGGGAAACGAGCGAAACTCCGTCTCAAAAAAAAGAAAGAAAGAAAAAAAAAAAAGACCACTTAATTTTTCTTTTCATAATTCACTATTTATAGCACATAATAATAATGGAGACACTGACACTAAATTTTCCAAATACATCTTTCTTTCTTTTTTCTACTTCAGAGCATTAAATTGAAGCCAAGGAACTGAAATAAGAAACACCAGAGAACAACAGAGGAATGGAAACTGAATGGTCATTAAAAGGCACCTTGAGAATGACGGTGTAGCAGAGAATGAGGGTGCATATCAACCTTTGCTTCCTTCAGTATTGGATTTTATGTCATTAAAATTTTTAGTATAGCCAAGAAATATAATCATTAATATGTTAATTTTCATATATTTTCATCATGATGCAGAAGATGAAAAAACTATATAGACTATTTGCTAATGCTGAAAATCTTTAGTGTTGAGATGAGAGACATAAAATAAAAATAATATAAATTAAGCATAACTGAAATGTGCTCTTCAGATCTGGGTTTTGTTTAAATCTAAAAATCAAATAAAATGTAATATCAAGTTCAATGTGTAACTATGACAAAAATGTTTTGAGTTTAGGAAAATAAGCACATTGAGTGCTGTAGTATCTGGAATTTCAGGAGGTGTATATAATACTTCATGAGAAAGAGTACGTTAAAGGTCAAGAGAAGGGAAAATAATAATTTGAAACTCAATAAATGAATTTAAATCCATCTGACACCTTCAAGGTTTTTAACATCAGCGATTTAACTTACAATTTTTTTACTATGACATATATATATACTTCTATGTCATAGTGTATGTGTGTGTATATATATATACAATTTTTTTTTGAGACAGTGTCTCACTTTGTTGCCCAGGCTAGAGTGCAATGGCATGATCTGGGGTCACCACAAGCTCTGCATCCTGAGTTCAAGCGATTCTTTTGCCTCAGCCTACTGAGAGGCTGAGACTATAGGCGTACACCACCATATCTTGCTGATTTTTGTATTTTTAGGATATATGGGGTTTTGTCATGTTGCTCAGGCTGGTTTTGAACTCTAGTCCTCAAGTGATCCACCTGCCCTGGCCTCCCAAAGTGCTGAGATTATAGATGTGAGCCACTGTGCCCAGCCCATAAAATATTCATACTTTCCTTATAACTTTGGATTCCAGATGTGGTGGCATAAGAATATGGCAGCAGTTTCATGTGAGGCTGATGAAGTAATATATTATGAAAATACATTGAGAAATATCAAATGCTGATTTAATATAAAGACACGATTATTTTATAAATTCACTGACAGCAAATATAGCTAAGTAAAATGATATTAAATTTACATCCTAAGCAAGGATATAGGCAGAATTTACTGCATCAGGGTTTACATCGTCTATTTTCAGATACTTGAACATTGAATAAAATGTAAAACACAAAAATCCAAATGAGCACTTGGTATTCAGCGTAGCAAGGAAAATAATCAAGCTGGTTTATTTTTTCAACATTTGAACTGATTGGAAGACACGTAAAAAGGGTAGTGGATAATTTGGAAGATATTAAGATGATGAAAGTATTAGTTTTGATACACAGTTTACTTCACATTTATTGGAGTAGAGTGGTGTGAAAAGAAATTAGTATATAGACATATATGTCTGCCCTGTTTAAATCTGTCCTCAAGAGTATTAGAGCTGGACAAGAGTGGATTGAAGTTACAATGATGAAATTTAAAATAAATAAAAACTAATAAAGGAAAATTTATAAATGATCAAGTACATTCACAAATTTCCAGAGTTTGGAAAACAAAAATAATTTTGGTTCTCTTAATCGCAGAAGTGATTTTCAATTCATACCAAGTACCAACACATAGTATCACAGATGGTTTATCACAATCCTCCATAAAAATACTTTTGTAGATAACCACAGACATATCAAATTTGACATTAGTCCTCTCAACTTAATTAATAGAAGACCATGAACCAAATTCTAGAGGGATTTTCCACTAATCGTGCAACCGTATAAGTGGATTACAAAGCACAATTTTGGACTAACCTTATTCTTTTTGCTAAACTCAAAGTGAATTGATATCCCCTGAAAGGGCAGGAACTTTGTCAGACTAACCTCATCACCACACAGACACACACACATCCTTTCACTCAAGGACACAGTGACTGCAATGGGCAGAAAATAATTTAAACAAACTGGGCACCACTGCTCACTTCTAATTTTCTGAACTTGCCTGACCCAAAATCATACTTTATCCTCCTTTCACTGCCATAATTTTTCTTATTTTTCAGTGTATTAGAGTATCATAGCAAACAATGCATACAATTCAGTAGGAAGTAGAAGAACAAAAGGAAATGTGAAAAGCATCCTAAGTTGATTTGCCACCAAGAGTAAAATATTAACACCCTGGGCAATGTCAGGAATAACAATAGCAATACATGATAAGGGATGTAACCTTTCATGCAATACAGATTCCAACGCACTGCAGCTGCATTTAAAGCATATCTGATGATCAGAAGAATGAGAACTCTGATCTCATTCCTAAGGTCAGTGGAGAAATCAGTACATACTAAGCATTACAAATTAAGCCAGGTTGGTCCACATCATTTTAAGCTAGAGGTTTTCAACCCTACCAGACATAAAGCAAATAAATTATTATCTTGAAACGGCATCCATAAAAAACATAACCTACCTATGCACATTAAAAAAAATCCTAGCTAGAGTATAGAGAATGAATAAATGTAATTATGAAAAATAAAATGTATTTAATATGCAGTTTTTGACAAATTTTACTAGCGCAGTAGTCTCTAAACTGGGGTAGAAAGACACCTGAAAATCAACAAAGACTTTCTATATATTGCAATCTTTATTGTAGAAAAAGTTAATCTCAGCACCAAATAAGGTTAATAAAATGAAATCAAATATTTAATGATGATCTATGAAAGATGGTCTCAAAAACTAGGTACCTAAGTACCTGGTCAATGAATGCACTCACAATTATTAAATAATAATATGTCTTTGATCATAATCCTTATAAAAATCTATTATTTTAACTCTGCCTCGTTATTATAAATTAATTAATTTAAAAGAATGTGGTAATTTAATTGTTTTTTTTAACATATGATAACAAATAACATGCCATATCTGTATCATTTTAATATGAATTTAAATGTTTGGTTAATCCATTTCACATAATGCATTCAATAAATATTTTTCCCCCATTTTCCTTAGTAACTTTCATTATATGTTTAAAAATACGTCAGTATGTTCATTTCTGCAGAATGAAATGTGGAGATTTGACCTGGCTTAAGTAACGTTTCTCTGGAGTGATGATGGAGCTGAGAGGTGAAAGCTTAATGAAGCAAAGAGGGAAAGGAAAAGGGAACAAAGCTAGCAGCAGCAACATTTGCAAAAGCCTGGTACCTAAATGGGCTATAAACAGGAATAGAATGCAACAGCAAAAACATGATACAAAATTATTAAAAAGAAAATAATTGAAAAACAGAATTTTTAAATGCATACACACACAGACACACACACACACACACACATACACAAACACACACAGACACTTTTTTTCCCTGGATATTATACATCAAGAAATCAAGCCTAAATTTGAAATATTTGAATCTTTGTAGTTTATGGCGATGCCCAAGGTCTACTTGTGCTGCTATAAAGGAATTCCTGAAGTTGGATAACTATAAAGAAAAGAGGTTAATTTGGTTCATGGTTCTACAGGCCGTACAAGAAGCATGACACTGGCATTTACTTCTGGTAAGGAGCTCTGGTTGCTTCCACTCACAGTGGAAGGGAAAGGGGAGCCATCATGTGAGGATTACAAGGTAAGAGAGAAAGAGAGGAGGCAGTGCCAGGTTCTCTTCAACAACCCATTCCTGTCGAAACTAAGAGTAATTACTAAGAGTGAGAATTTACTTAACTCCCCAGGAGAATGGCACCAAGCCGTTCATGAAGAATTCACCCCCATGATTCAAACACCTCCCACCATGTCCTACCTCCAAAAGTGGATATCATATTTAAACACGTGCCTTGGCATGACCTAACAATATCTAAACCACAGCACCACATATTATATTGTCAGTTCACATTTAGCTTGGAACATTTAGCCTTTATTTAAGGCAAACTGTAGTGATAGTAATATTTGAAATGTTCAATTCTGGCTATATCTCCTGGTTCTGAAATTTGCCATCATTTTAGCTTATTTTGAGAATTTTACTTTTCTTCTAATTGCATTTATTTGTGTTGTTTCCGAACAGGCAATCTTTTCGCCTATTCACAGTTTAATAATCTCAAGTCTGTATTATTCACAAATCCAATTACTGTTCTTTGTGTTTTGCCATTCTAGTTTTTGGTATTAAAAAATATTGACTAGCATATTAATAGATCTGATAATTTTCAACTGTGTTAGTAGAGTTCAATTTATATGACCCAAAGGTCAGTGCTATCTAATATGTATTTTAAAAGGTAAGGTAGTACTAAATACTAAGCAGTAATAAAAGATGGGATAATCAAAAAAGTTTTATAAAGAAAATGAAATTTGAGTTGTGTTTCTGCATCCTTCACAAGAGGAAATACATTTTTATATTTTTGCAAGTTACAATTAATACTATGCTATTAACAAAAATTATCTTCAAAATATTTAGCAAATGATGCTGAAGACTGCCATTCTCTTGTTCTCTCTTTTTTTTTTTTCAGTTACAGAAAAGTAAACTCGAAAACAAATACTACAACTGAGAACAACTAAATTGAAAAATAAACATGGTTTCTCTGTACATCTGATATTAGAGAAACAGATCAAATTACTTATTAAACAAAATTTGGATAAAGATATGAATATATATATATCATGTATAGCCCAGCCATTTCTAGGATACATAATTTATCTCTTGCTGCATCACACACCTATTTTCTGATTCAGTGAAGCAGGACTTGCTACCATTAATCACAGACTGGCATTGGAATCTCTCTTCCGCAGGTGAGAAAACTGAAGTTGAGAGAGACTACGGAATCGATCTAAGGCTAGCAGAACTTACTGTAGTAGTCTATCCTGACCTGAAGGTCTCAAACCGATGGTTTTTTTTACGATTCCTGCTATAGCTCATGTAATTCTAATACTTTCTGTAATGCTAATTATTTCATTAGAATTACATTTAAAGGTTATTGGGAAATGTTTTTAAGAGAGGTGAATCCTGTTTTAATGATTACTTTGTAACCTTATAGCTACTACAGGATGTTTCCAATGCCTGTGTCTGATACAACAAGAACCAAGAACTACTTATAAAATCTCAAAAGAAACCATTTCACAGTTTTTTTTTTAAAAAGTAGGCTATTATTATTAATTAAGTTCAAGTAGAAAAGCTTGTACTAACATAATTGGGAAAATGTTAAGTTAAAATAATTCGATTTTATTTGAAACAATCTGGCTTTACATTGCTTATTGATATGATTTGGACTTAGTGAGTCTGTCATGTCTTATAAAACAGAAAATCAAAGAAGAAATTAATAGTGTTTGATTTCAATTCAGTTATAGTCTAAATTATTCCATTAAAAATTTATATCTAGATTTACATTAAGAATATGATCTTTCTAAGTCCGTTTTAGTCTAGATCTCCATGTGGTATACTGACAATTTTTGTGATAGTATTGGTTTATAGAACTGCTTTACCAATTTCAAACGATCTCTATTGCTGGAATCAGCATGCAGAAAATGGAACATAGTTGACAAAATGAATAGCAAATCCAAAGCATAAATTACATACTCTGAAAAAAAGTTATGCGAAAGAGACATGGCAAGGGGAATAGAAATGAATGTCTATGTGGAGTGCCCTGTGCCACATAATGGAAAAAAAAGCTATTGCTGAGTGTGTTAAAGGTATCACAAATTTTCAAGTTGCATAAGAAAGAAAATTACAGTGCAGTCTTCCAGGAAAGAGAAGAATAGGCTTTACTGCTCATGGTTTTCTTTAGATCCCGTTGAAGTGAATTTTTCATCACTTCCATCCTCTAATATTTTTTAAGTGATACTTTTTAAAAAAAGACGTTGAAACACTAACAACAAAAAGATGCCACAGAACTGATACTGACAGACTAGTTGAAAAGTCCTGCCTTTTCTTAGCCATTGACTGCAAATCAGTTAAAATAATTTAAATAGTTCCTGCTTCCTGCCACCTCCAGACTGCTGGAGTAGACCTTCAACATTATGCATGCCTCAACACAGCAAGAGAAAACTTATATAGAAAATCTGAATTTTTTTAGCTCTAAATCTTTTATCTCTCAAAATCATGTGACTTTAAGATAATAGTTTTATGTTAACACATACAGAGAGTCTTTCAGACACTTTACAAAAGAAGACATACATGAAGCCAACAAACATATGAAAAAATGCTCATCATCACTGGTCATTAGAGAAATGCATATCAAAACTACATTGAGATACCACCTCACGCCAGTTAGAATGGCGATCATTAAAAAATCTGGAGACAACAGATGCTGGAGAGGATGTGGAGAAATAGGAACACTCTTACACTGTTGGTGGGAGTGTAAATTAGTTCAACCATTGTGGAAGACAGTGTGGCGATTCCTCAAGGACCTAGAAATAGAAATTCCATTTGACC
>PVKV010000855.1:0-42561 GCA_004027835.1 Alouatta palliata | reverse complement strand
CCCATCGATGATAGACTGGACAGCGAAAATGTGGCACATATACACCATGGAATATTATGCAGCAGTCAAAAACGATGAGTTTGCATCCTTTGTAGGGACATGGATGAACCTGGAAACCATCATTCTCAGCAAACCGACACAGGAACAGAAAATCAAACACCGCATATTCTCACTCATAGGCGGGTGTTGAACAATGAGATCACATGGACACAGGGAGGGGAGCTTCTCACACTGGGGTCATTTAGGGGGAAACAGGGGAGGAACAGCAGGGGATGAGGAGTTGGGGAGGGATAGCATGGGGAGAAATGCCAGATATAGGTGATGGGGAGGAAGGCAGCAAATCACACTGCCATGTGTATATCTATGTAACAATCTTGCATGTTCTTCACATGTACCCCCAAACCTAAAATGCAACAAAAAGTATATATATAAAATAAAAAAATAAAATAAAATAAAATAAAATAAAATATGGTACACAGACACATTACACAGCAGTCACCAAAAATACTGCCTAAGCAGAGAAATTGCTTGAGTTTTAATATTAAGTAAAATGATTATCTTTGTTTAAGGATGTTAATATAATTTATCTACTCCAGCATAAGAAACTCTGAAATGCAAAAAAAAAAAAAAAAAAAAAAAAATGTTGCTTCTTACTACTTAAAAAACATGAGATTCTGGGTAATTTTCTAAAATTGTCAATAGTTTTTATCTCCATATTTTATTTTACAATGTTATCTACAATTTTTGTTATAGAAAACATTGTAAAAATAAAGCTTGTAGAAATAAACATTTCTGTTATGTGGCCAAAAAAAAAAAAAAAGAAAGTAAGACCGGGCCATAGCATCAAGGGAAAGAAAGGTGAGGGTAAAGTCATCCTACAGGCCTGTGACAAGGTGGATGATGCAGAGCTATTTTAGCTAGAAGAGAGTTAAGTGTTTCGGTGCAAAGGGAATTCATTTTGAAGAGTTTTTTTTTTTTTTTTTTTTTTTTTGAGACGGAGTTTGGCTGTTGTTACCCAGGCTGGAGTGCAATGGCGCGATCTCGGCTCACAGCAACCTCCACCTCCTGGGTTCAAGCAATTCTCCTGCCTCAGCCTCCTGAGTAGCTGGGACTACGGGCATGCGCCACCATGCCCAGCTAATTTTTGTATTTTTAGTAGAGACGGGGTTTTACCATGTTGACCAGGATGGTCTCGATCTCTTAACCTCGTGATCCACCTGTCTCGGCTTCCAAAAGTGCTGGGATTATAGGCGAGATCCACCGCCCCTGGCCCATTTTGAAGAGTTTTATGCAAATATGTGGAATGTAGGGGTAAAATGTGGGAGAAAAGAGAACACATAGAGGGCATTTAAATAATCTAAGAAGAAATGGTGGTTATCATCATGATAGTAGAGCTAGTAAAAATTGAAAACATTAGATGCTAGAATGTATTTTTAAGAAAGAAACAACCAAGAATTACTGATATATTAATATGGGGAGTTTAAGGGAAGGTAAGACTCAAAGTCGGCCCCTTAATTTGACAAGCAATTGATTGAAAGTGGCAATTTTTACTGAGCTGGGAGAGATTAATGGGGAATGAGATGGGAGTGTGGGGAATGAGATGGGAGTGTCAGGAATGAAAATTGATTTTTTGACATGTTAAATTTGAGGTCACTATAAGAAATCTGCATGAGCATGCTGAGTAAGAAGACTGGGGTTTAGAGAAGTCAGACACAAACTTAGGGGTCACCAACCTATAGCATTTAGTGTGGTCTATGTTCATGAGTCAGTTGAAATGAAGAAACATACTGTAGAAGAAAGCAGAAATAACTTTTTGAGAGGAGAGCGGAGAGAGTCCAGGGTGCAAGCAGAAGGGCTGCCTCTTGGTTGGTAAATGCAGGATCTTTCATCCATGCTGGTAAGATGAAGGAAGACAGAGAAGACAGGTGCAACTGCAGATGTATGTAATCCTAAAATGAAATCACTGCTCGTAGATTGCTTCTGTTTTCTCAGGAAAGCATGAGCCAAAGCCATTAGCTGAAACAGGAAGAAGGAAACATAAAATTGAGAGGAATAGAGAAAATGAATAATAGATATTTTGGGTCATAGAAAATTACAGAATATATAAATATATAAACAATCAGACTTGCGGGTAGAATGGATTGACCATTTGAAATTTTTAGTCTTAAATTTAGGATGTGACAAATCAGTTCTGATGGGTACAGTCACGAAGGCAGAAATTTGAGTTTAGTTAGATATCACACTTTGTAAGTTAAGTAAAACAGATGGAGAAAGAGAGTTAAAAGTATTACAAGGGTCCTGGTATAATTACAGAGCATTAAATCTAAGTTGTATAAGAAGTAAAATGAATACGTATCTTGGAAAATGAGTAATTTATAGAAAAAATAAATTGGAGTCTTCAATAAAGTTAAACATTTGTGGGAAAAATAACTGAACCGTATGCAGAGAGAAGTATTTTTTGTTCAGTTTTTTCATCTGCTACTTCACAAAAGAGGAGGTTCCAATAAGTGGCGATTAAATGAAAACGAAGCATCTTTCTTTAAGAGGCTGCAGAGGTGGTGGTATGGTAGTGTGGTCAGGATACAACCAAGTTGCTGTTATTATGAGGTGGAGTGGACATACAGAAATAGTTTTAAAATTAAGGGGAAATTTGCCAATTAGAGATTGTATCAGTCAAAATACATCGTAGGATGTTTTTGAAGGTTGTGTAAGTTTAATTAGATTAGATTAATAGATATGTAGAATGGTAGGTGGACTTGGAAGCTTGGATTTCTATTGGAGTAGGAAGAAGTATATGGGATTCTTTAGTGTATGGGTTTCTAAGGGTGGGAAGAACTATAGGAAGCTTACAAATTTCATGGTAGTAAGTCCTTGAGGGAAGACAGAAATCCACTTCAACTTGGATGGTGTGGAGCCTCTGAGTAATTTTCATTTTAGTGCTGGGGAGAGAGCCGCCAAGATAGTGACTGTAACTGTTGAGTTACTTAAGAAATGGCTTCTTTAGATACTGGGTCATCTGAGGGTCTTCTTATTCAGCAGCACCGTTTTGTCACACATAGCTGCTGGTTCACTAGGAGCTAGAGAAGCTCCTCTTTTCTAAAGTAGCAGATTATTGTTGCAAATGGATTATAACAGGCTTCAGTGCTGTTTCTCCTCTGTACAACAATATTGTGAAGAGAAATGTGTGTGTGTGCGTGTGTATGTGTGTATGATTTAACATGATTTAATATATTTCTACAAATATCTTAAGGCATGATTAGTTCAGCACTTATTAAAAGTGGATTCTAAATTTTTTGATTGTGTCAAATAATTAAGATGTAATATGCATATGTAATCATCCATACCTGAGTATCAATAAATATATAATAGTAAATATACAAATATACAAATACAAATATATATATTAAGTATTAAATACATGTATCCTATATTGATATATTTATAAATCATACACATACATAAAAGCCCTTACAGATGTGTTTTAATACATATGTATTATGTATATAAAAATAGAAGTTAAAATGAAATTTTAATACGTACGAGTAGAATTTTTAAGTTTCCTTTTCATAAGGACAATACTTGTGTGAGGGAAAAACATTTAAGCTTTGTGGAACAGCACCATGCAGTTTTGGAAACTACCCAGAAAATAGTTTATTAAACCCACTATCAAAGCTATGCTAAATTCATGCAGAATTATAGTCTGATGTTCTAGTATGCAAAAAATATGTAAATGAAACATATATATGTATATGTATTTATATATGTATAATTTTTGTGAAAAATCCTAGGAAAATCACCTAATTCACAAAATGAGCAAGTAGCAGCCTGTACAATATAACACATATCTTTTTCAAGATATGAAGGTAATTTTCAGCCTTGTAAAACCTCATTTCTGGACTTACTGTTTAGTGTAAGATGTTTTTGTTTGTACCTGTTTTTAGAGTTAACATGCATGCAATTAAAATGTGTGTTCTTATGCTCTAAATTTTATATGTAAACATAAATTTGTATCTTAATATGACATGCAATTCGATTTTTCTGGGTCTTTCAGATTCAGTCTTTATATTTATTTTCATTGCCTTTACTTGATTAGAAACCCAATTACTTCACATTTGGTTTGCTTCAGCAGTCTCCTGTTCTCTCCACTTACCCACATTCTTTGTCACCCGAGACTCAATCGGTCACCAATCTCCACATTATTACTCTAAACATACAATGTTGCCAATGCTGGATTGGATTCCCTTGGCAAACTATTTACGGTACACAACAATTTTTAAAAATCATCCTGTTTTCTATTATTAACTTAAATTTATCTGCCTCTATATAGACTTAAAATCTTTATTTCAAAAGTTTTGTCTTCCTATTTTACCCCACAAACTCATTTTTTGTTTCTTATCCTGTTTTCTTTGATTTTGTTCATTTAGACTTCTGTTTTATGATTCATTCAGCTTATGGTAAAATATATCTCTACCCAAATTTCTCTTTAAGAGAGCCATATAATTGTAAGAAATTAGCTTGAGTGAGAGTAGAACTATGAATATGTTCAAAGACACACAGATGAACTCTAAAACTGCAGTGAGTGAAGGATGGGTCTTATAAAACGGAGGCACTTTTATTTGAATTGGGATTTCCAAACTTAAAAATACAGCATGCGCTCAGACTAAGATGTTCTGCACAGTAGAATCTGAATGTCTCCAGAAAATCCTGCAGAGGGAAAAAATGTTGCTGGTAAGATTGCCACTATACAGGGAATACATGAGAAGAAATCTGAGTAGGGACATTAGATATCAGAAAATAGATATTTCCCAAGAAATTTTGTATAAATTTATTTCTTAGAAAAGTGTGATGTAAAATCTCTCCCCTACACACACACTGTTGTAAAATCTGCATTAGCAAACTAATTTTTTAGTTAGTCTTTTGAGGAGAATCAAAGAAAGATTTATATTCACTCTTGGAGTCAGAATGATAAAAACAGGCTGCATGGCTTCAGAAAATAGAAGAGAGTAACCTCTTAGGTTAGCTGGATTCTCGTTTAGACACAAATGCTGTGCAAAGCACATTAGCTACCAACTCTTTAATACATTCTTTCTTCATATTTCTACCTACAATGCTTCCATCATAATCTAACTTTTCTATATAAATTATTTTAACAAATATTATACTACTTGTTATTATGTACTGTTATCTCTAATAATCTAACTCTTCTACTTTACATATCTTGTTTTCTTCATCATGCTGTAAGAATATAAATTTGAAGTCAAGAATAATGCACTCCAAATTTTCTTTATTCCTTTAGAGCCCGCATCTTGACACAACTATCTTTTTATAATGTCAGCATTTTAGAATTTAATAACTGAATATATATATGTATGGTGTTTTATCATTAATATGGGATCATTTACAATATATAGCTTCTTTAAACATTAAGTAGCAGAAATACTTAAGCATTAAGTTTTGACATTGGTCCTTTTTTATACTTCATGCTTTCTTTTTTTTTATATTTGATAATGCTTTCTGTATAATTTTTTTAAATTGCACTTTAAGTTCTGGGGTACATGTGCATCTTGCAGGATTGTTGCATAGGTACACACATGCCATGGTGGTTTGCTGCCTCCATCCCCACCATCACCTACATCAGGCATTTCTCCCAGTGTTATCACTCCCCAACCTTCCCGCATCTCGCTGTCCCTCCCCTAGCCCACCACCCCTCAACAGACCCCAGTGTGTGATGCTCCCCTCCCTGTGTCCATGTGTTCTCATTGTTCAACACCCACCTATGAGTGAGAACATGCGGTGTTTGGTTTTCTGTTCTTGTGTCAGTTTGCTGAGAATGGTGGTTTCCAGGTTCATCCATGTTCCTACAAAGGACACGAACTCATTGTTCTTTATGTCTGCATAGTGTTCCGTGGTGTATACGTGCCATATTTTCCTTGCCCAGTCCATCATTGACGGGCATTTTGGTTGGTTCCAGGTCTTTGCTATTGTAAACTGTGCCACAATGAACATTCGTGTGCATGTGACCTTAAAATAGAACGATTTATAATCCTTTGGATATATACCCAGCAGTGGGATTGCAGGGTCAAATGGAATTTCTATTTCTAGATCCTTGAGGAATCACACGCTGTCTTCCACAATATTTGAACTAATTTAAACTCCCACCAACAGGGTAAAAGCATTCCTATTTCTCCACATCCTCTCCAGCATCTGTTGTCTCCGGATTTTTTAATGATCGCAATTCTAACTGGCATGAGACGGTATCTCAATGTGGTTTTGATTTGCATTTCTCTAATGACCAGTGATGATGAGCATTTTTTCATATGTTTATTGGCCTCATAAATGTCTTCTTTTGAAAAGTGTCTGTTCATATCCTTCCCCCACTTTTGAATGGTAAAAGAGTGTTTACTGCATATGAAGAAATATAGTCAGAAAACTGAAATCTTACATTATTTGTTTTCATTTTGTATTTTAAGCTTGTAATTTGTAAGCTATCAGTAGCATTAACAATTACTAAATATGAGTCCTGAGGATAATTTGGTATAGACAGATGGATACATACAAATGTAACCGTTTGAGACACCCAAAGACACTCACAGTTTTTTCCTACCCAGAAAATCTACTTTATTGAAAATGTCATTGCAGGTAAACAAATAAAGATCATTGTCCAAATCCTGGCAACCAATGGTAATGCTGCCAGTAAAAAATCCTAACTAACTTTGGAGTCATTATTTGAATTACTAAGCTTCATTCGTTGTTTTTATTCTTTCTTCTAAAAGTGAAGGTGAACATAAATCACATTGTTAACAAGTTTACTTTAAAAATAGAAAACAGAAAATATTATAAACATAAATGACTAAATCCTATTTGATTAAGCAAAAATATCAAAATTCCTTCTTTAATACATAATAGGTTTTTGAATATATACAAACTAATTAAATTATCAAATTCATGTAACAGACATTAAAGTTATGAGGAGAATCTAACTTCAAAGAATGACATATTTTATGAAATCATTCATGATATTTCAACTTTTTGGCAACTTTTAACAATATGGTCTAGCATTGTTGTATATTTTTAATTTTACTTTTGTATTTCATCATGGGTCATACAGGGACTATGTTTAAAAATCAGTGACTGTTTTATCAAGGTTAAAATTCTGCTGCATTGGGAAAATCTAGTTATTTGCAGATTATTTTAATGGCTTTAAGAAGAGAAACTCTAGACCTCTCATTATTAATTTTAGTGATTTTTTTCTAGTTCCTAATTTGCATGAAAGAGTAAAATAAAATTAAATAGTGTATTGAATAACTGATCAAGGATTATATAACACAAATTGTCATAACACCACAAATGAACCATTGGCTAGAATGTATGATACAATGTGATAGCTTTCCATTTGTTAGCTGATATATGAAAATCTGCATTCAGCCTAAGCAATTCTCTTAGGGCATAATACATTAAAGTGAAATCTTCAAAAATAGAATTAAAAATCTCAATAAAATATTAATGAGTCAAATTAATTCTACTCAACTTATCCCAACATTTGAACTCTTTCAAGCAATTAAGTTGTTCTCATATTTGATAGATAACTTCCAAACCCAATTGCTACCCACTTTAACCAAATATTGGTTTTGTTTAACACTTGGTTCATATCTGTTGTCCAAATATATGGCTTTGATAACCATAATCTTATAGATTTATGTTGATACAGTGTCCAATGATTGTTTCAAACAGACCTTATCTCAAATCATAAAAAAAGTAAAAGCAGGGTATTAGTAAAAATGTAGCCACTGTTATTTTCTTGATTTTGAATTCTCAGATTTTGAATTGTTTTTGAATTCATTAAACAGAGAATTATAGTGGTAGCCTTCAGTTTCTAAATGTGCCAGAATGAAACTAAATATTTACTACTGAATCTGTACCTGCTGAATGGACTGCTACATTTTATCATTTGAATTTACTTTCTTCCTTTTTCCCATGTTACTATATAATTATAGTTCACTAATTTGAGTTTAGAATGGATTAACACTCAAACACACTGATAATATAAATTGTTAGTATTTGTTTTTCACATTTGATAACTTCTTTTAAAATGATGCATTAATAATTTTATATTTTAACTAAATTATAAAACAGTTATTTGAGAGGAGAGTCAAAATTAGGTTTAGAAAATAAATTGATCACATTTCTAGAGACCTGTGACATATTATGCCCCTAATAATTGTCCAGTAAATGATAAATAATATCCAAATACAGCCATCTGTGAACACATTCACCAGGATATATTTATTTGCTAACTATAAAAATACCCATATTATTTTTAAGTCCTCTTCCACATTTAAGGAGAGGGCATAATCAATATAAAGCTCCTGAATTACTGACCAATAACTTTCTAATGGCATTTTTATGATTTTGATTTAAAACGTTATTTATCCCTTTTGATAAATTTCTGCTATGAATTGTACACATATATGTAAAACATACAATGTGTGTGTGTGCATATGTGTGTGTATATATAATCAGCAATGATTGTTTTAATAAGTGAAAATGAGTTGAATAGGGCAATTACATCACTAGCAAAATTTTTCAACTTCTATAGAAAACAATTGGAATTTTGTAATTTTTTAAGGGGACAAACAAATATTTAGAAATCCTTATTATTTATCGACATGGAAATAACACAAAGTAAAAATACGAACTTGCTGTATATAGCAATATAAAATAAATGTTCTCAACGTGACTGTAGGAAACACTGTTGATTTTGGTTGTACTATTTTTATAACTGGACTGGAAACAACCTCTGTATGGCCAAGATTGAGCTGGATGAATCAACCTTGACAGTAGATAGTAGGAGTGCCACAGACTATACACTGCATACATTTTGCAATGGAAGGGCTGCCTGAGGCGTTGTATTAAAAATACTGCGGTGCTACTTAGTACTTTGAAATGTTAAAGGTTCCACAGATTTGCCACAATTGCTTACTTCCTGCTAATCAATATTTTTAATATTACATGATTAGACTGTTTTCAGCAGTGCATACTTCATCTTTGTGGACTGCTATATTATGCACTAGAAGCGTTAACATTTGGAAAATTCATGTTGGATGTATTTTAAGTTTATTGAGAGTTATTACTCTGATCAGTTTTATTCTCATTGTTTTGTAACCTGGTTGAAAATACAGTGTCTTACCTTTTCCTCAATAAACAACCAGTTGTTAGGTCTTCATTAGTGCAAGTTTGAATATTCAAACCCCTTAACAAAAGCTTCTTCCCATTATCCTTTAATTTGTATGGTTTTGATAATATACAAAGTATTTTCTGTACAATTCTACCCTACAACCACTCTTGTAGCACATCCTCATCCCTGATTTTTAGCTTACGGCTTTGGTCTCTGAGTAAATGTCGTTAAGTCTTTCCAAATATCTAAGCTTCTCCTCTTCTCTCACTCACCATGCAAAACATTACAGCTGTTCTCCAAATCGTCTTATACCTAAATCGTATCAATCAATAGATTAAATGAAAACTTTTTTCCTGGAAATTTACCAAGGACCTAATACAGTTTTGGCCATTAGGAAAGAAAATGAAGGCCTTTAAAACAATCCCAAATCTAAATTTATAATATTGACCTCACAAGGTTTAACCTAGAAATGTATTTTCTTTATATTTCTAACCTCTTGTCCGATTCTTTCTTTGAATTAGCCTTTCTCTGGTGTTCCAAACGTCAAATATAGTATTAATTCTTCTTTCCTCTTATTTCATCAGTGGTTAAAATTTTAGTCTATTTTAATAACAATTTTTAAACGTACCTTCAGATAGTAGATGTCCCCTAACAAGTTTTCTTGCCTTCATGCTTTTTCTGGAATAAGGCATTCTAAAAATCCACGTAGAATGTACTTCTCACGGTTCAGGATAGTCAGTACTGAACACCTAGATCAGCTTTTGATCAAAAAGAATTTAATAACAGCTTCCGTGTGAAAAATTAGACTGTAATTCCTATTGGTGCCATGGTATCAATTTGCCCCACTTCATCGATGGCAGGCACTTTATTGTGCGGGTTTACCTAATAACTGCCTGCCTGTACACATTGCCATTTGGTCCTCATTGGACTCTGCATTGACTTTAATTAGGTATTGCATATTGTTCTGCCTTTTCTTCTCTCTTCTCCTTCTAGGACTCTAGTGTGTATATGCTAGATTATTTTATATTATTATGCATGATAATGAGGCTTTTGTTCATTGTTTTCACTCCTTTTTTCCTCTGCTTTACTATTGTTATATTCTCAAGTTCACTAATATTTTCTTCTGCAATTTTTGTTTAGGTTTATCTAACGATGTTTTTTATTTTCATATGGTATATTTAAATTCTAAAAGTTCCATGTATTTACTTTTAAATGATAGCTGCCATGCCAATCTTCATCATTTTTATGTTGTGCATTAAATCCTTGTACTAATACATACATTTATAACACATGTTTTCAAGTTCTTATATACTATTTCCAGCATTTCTGCCATTTCTTGATACACTGCTGTTGAATATTTTTTTTTTCTGATTATGGCTTACATTTGGTGGCTTCTTTCCATATCTGAATTTTTATCATTTGTTAGATATTATGAAGGCTCAGTGAGTTCTTAAAAAATTTCCTTGTGTTCTTTTCAAGAATGTGGAAGTATGTTTTATCCAATAGATAAGATGCTTGCCACGGAGCATAATTCTCTTGAGATTTGTTTATGAACTTGGTGGGAGTGAGTCTAGTTTATTCAAGGAATAGCTGAATAGTGGTACTAAGAAATGACACTTCTGGTATCTCTTCTAAATGTTCTCTGTGTAGAATGAAGTTTCTCCACTCTAACTCATTGTAACTCTTAAAATTTCCCAGAGATATGTGAGTCTATGAAAGTGTTTATTAGTAGCATTACTTTCCTTGGAAATTATTTTATGCAGGGTCTTTTGGAATTTTTATCTGACATGTGCATATATTAGTATACAGCCAAAATGTAATTCCCTCCTTTTTTGTTTTCTGCCCTTCATATCCATTCATCTTGGCTTCTTCAAACACTAATCTCTGTTTCTTCCTAATTTGTTGAAACTGTAGGGTACTTTATAGATTTACTTCCTTTTTAGACCAGAAATTATCTGCAGGCAGACAAATGAGGCTGATTTAATTATCATCTTGTTTATTTTTCTTCTCTCAGGGATTGTAATCCTATGTGGAGTAATTTGTATTGCCTGAAGATACTTGTTTAATATATTTTGTCCAGTTTCCATTTGTTTATAGAGGGAAGACTTGAACTAGAACTAGGACTATTTGTTGATAAATACTTCATTCTGACTAGAAGACGTTGCATCAAACCTTGCTGCTCTTGACATAATCATTCTCTTGGTTTAAGACATCTATGCTCACATCGGTATTGGGATCAATAATTTGTCCACAAGTCTTACAAGAAACTATCTTAGACCTTTTCCTCAGAATTTACAGATAAATTCATATTGCATTACACTGCTTATTCATCCTTTGGGTAATTGCTTAAGTAAACTTCAGGCTTTCTGTTGCTAGCTCTTTCTCACATAACATGAAAAGCAAAACCTTTAATAATGAGTATTATCTGAATACTAGCATAGGAAGGAAGAGGAAACACAATTATAGGAAATAGTGTGGAATGAAAGGAAGCATGGAAAGAATAGGAAAATAAATAGATCACAATGGCTACAAATAAGAGTTGAAATTGGCTAGAAATAAGATAACCCCTGATGACAGAATAGAACTGTATTATGGATAAGTTGAATGCATCTTTTCATTCAAATTCTTCAACACATATTTAGTTATCTACTAATATTTATTCTACTCACTGGAAATACTGTGATTAAAAAGTATACATGATTGTCATCTTTTGAGATCATATGGTTTTGAGGGACAATATATTTTGAAAAATATAGAAATAATATATACTTGTAAAGTTTGATATGTGTAATGAAAGAAGAATATATCACACTAATGGAGAGTGCAGAAATAAATAATATAAATTGAGAGATTGGGAAGGTCTTTGATGATGTGATAACAAAACTGGGATTTGGATCATGGATCTCATTCTATATTTCTCCTTCTACCCTATACCTCAACCTGAACAATTCACAAAATTCTATTTATGGACCCCTTTGACCCTTCAGCATTTCTCTCAAATTCACTCTTTTTAACTGAGTTCATGTCACCTTTGTTAGTCTCTTTTTACTAGAACAGCCTCCTGTGCATTCATTTCCTCCTGTAAGAGTGAAATGTTCTGCAGCAATTGTTCACTCTCCAGTCCACAGAGAAGACTCTTATACCCAAAATTCTTCAGAGTCCCTGCCTTCAAGAAGGACTCCAAAAAATGCTTAGCATAACTCATGATCAGTTCTATGGTTGCTTCTCTAACCTAATCCATCCTATAACTTGTGTTTTGCAAAAAAAAAAAAAAAGTATTTTTTTATCCTCCATTCAAAATCCAAATGGAACAATCAGAGTCTCACTCAATGAGTTTTGAGAAAAAATGCAATGGACTAGATACACTTTATTCAGGGCATATTTCTATGGTGTTAGATTGATTTTGATGACGCCTTTTTCATTAGGAAGTGAGTCATAGAAAGCTGGTTTTTCAAAAATGCTGGTTCATTCAAATCGCAAAGTGAATTATTTCTAAATAGAATTCCTAAATAGAATTATCTGGGATCTGCCTGAGAAGTTCTAAAATTGCAATTTTCTGAAGTTTGGTTATGTGTCTTTATTTCAATAGCTCCAGGAGTAGTAATGGAGCAGAGCCAGGGTCACAAATCACCGTACTAGAAGGCAGGGAATTGTTTCCTTACATTGCCACTGTCATTTCCCTACATTCCTAAACAGTAGGCAGATAGGAAAGTCTCACTGAATTCATACATAAATGCAATTTTTGTACTTTTATATATAAGCAACTTAAATAGTATTTTTTTAGTAGTTGCCTCTAATTTTATATTTTCTGGGTCAGTATCATCATCAAGGGGAATAATACATGAAGCAAAAGAACAAAAATATCAATGAATTTGTGATGTTCACGTAGATGCTAATGAATTTATTTTTCCTATGATATGCTTGAATACAAAATGTCCAATTACATAATGATATTTTTATTTTCCCTCAAATTCCATGATTATTCTGTATAACAGACTGATGAGAACATGCTCTTATGTTTTTTGTAAGCAATTAATTAGACTGAAATAGTTTTCAATGCATTGTAACAAAATCATGACAACTTTTTATACTATATTTAGCCTTGTTAAATGTGCATTAGCTAAATTAACGTGACCACTTAAGTCACTGGAGAATAAACCAAGAGCTATGCAATAAAATAAACATTCTTATCAGAACTCTTCAATTGAAAAGTAGATTTAAACCTTACTATTAAAAAGCATTTTGAAAATTCTAATCTGTAATTATTGATGTAGATATAATATTCTATCTAGTATTTTCTACCATTGTTTCCATTATTTTGACAGAGTTACAAGCCCTTCAACCAAGGATTTAGCCACCAAAAAAAAAAAAAAACATAGCTGAAGAGCTAGTCATCCAGCATCAAAGTACAAGGCATGCTGTGCTATGCCTGCTTTGATAATAATGCAATTGCAGAAATTCAAAAGCTTCGAGAATAATATGTTTTAGAGATATGCAGGTATTATGCACCAGGTTCAGTTTGCCTTATTTTATGAAGCCACCCTTGTTTTACTTTCAAATTTGAAAGTCCTGCCTTATTATTTTGCCTCACTTTCCTTAGTATAGGTAAACTTAATAACTTAAACAAGGCTTTTTTAGTCTTGCAGTGTTGGTTATGTTATATCATTAACTTACAGGCTAAGTGATTTTCTTCTCACTCATTCATCTTTTGAATGATTACCTATTGAATACCTAGAACGTCAAATACGGTTGTTATTTGAAATATTCATACTGTGTACTCTGATCCTTATCCATTAGGGGAATGATACTACAGAGAATGATACTAAAAACATATCTATGGAAAATGAATAGACAATGAAATCATCATACATATATTCTAGGCATTTTAAAAATACCAATTAGATTTTAAGCATCAGTAAATAATTTGGTCCCTGTGGCTCACTGCTTTCTCACCTAATTTATAAAAGTAAATTAATTTCAGTTTTCAGCCACCATGCAGGCACAACTACAAGCCCTGGTCTTAGTTGGGCTCATAAATTATACTTCTATGTACAGATTACTTGATCACAATTTTCTCATCCATAACATGAGAAGACTAGGTGTCTCATTCTTACCCTACACAGCCACAATCTTAAGGCATGCTGAGACCACAGTAGCATAATACGTTGTAAAACAGAAGACAGTATAAACCTTACTTCAAGAACTGCATTTAAGACATCTTGACATGCTCAACTTCTAAACACATGTAGATTAAACACAGAGATAGACTCTATATTTTATTCTGTAGCCATCACAAAAAACCTTAGTTAAAAAGGTTGAAAACTCTAAAAATTGATTTTTTTTTTCTGAATAATCTTGCTGATTCTATTCATGAATAAAGAAGAGAAAAGATAGCCAAATGAGAATTACCAGTATATGGGGTCTTTTTATGATACTTTATAAATCAATTTTTATATACTGCTTAATATCACACTTGGCTATCAACCATCATTTATAACATTGTATCTCCAAGAATTTCTCAACCTTCAGTTTACGTTTAGGACAATATTGAATCCTGATGTTTCTAGCTTAAATGTTTTTCACTAGATAACTTCCTGAAAGTTTCTAACCCAACTAATTACAAGAATTTTAGAGTGGTCACATGTATTCAGAAATTATAACTGGCTTGTACTTGCTTCATGGTTATGGAGTGAAAAATAAAACATCACCCTCAAAGGTGGGTTCTGCAATCACTGGCAAAAGGTTTGTTCCTCTGCAGCCACCAAAGCCACTTGTCTCAGTGTAAAGCACCCTAATCTTGTTAGGGAAACAATAATTCTGTTAAGTAAGAAAAACAGAAATTGATTCCTACATCTGAAAGTAATTCAGGAATGACTAAACAAAGGCAGCTGGTTCCCCAAATTGTAAAAATGCCAAGAGAAATTGATAATTCAAATTATACATATATACCAATTCAGTATTAACACGCTACTCACACAGACATACACTCACACAGACACCCTCACACACACAGAGAGACACACAGAGACACACATATCTATTGCCCCAAGTTGATTGTGATGTTTGGAGCTTCTCGATCTGTATTCAGTCTGATATAACTCATCAGTGCTACACCTAGAAATATCAGTCTACTTCTTCCCAATTTCACACTCCCATTTTTTTTAAAGAAATATCTGTATCTGTGAAAAATATAGTGGACACAGCCTAAACTGTTCTCTAAAGGGATTGCACTTTTGTGCAATCCCTCTAAGTGTGGATAGAATCTGATTTGATTATAGTCTGTAGGATATGAGAAGGGTAAAGGCATATAAAAACATAACTAAAGTACAATGTCAGTTGATTTCAAGTTATCAAAAGGGATAATATCCTGCGTGGGCTTCACTTCATCAGGTTAAAGCTCTTAAAAAGAGGGATTGGGTTAGCAGCAATCCCATTACTGGGTATATACCCAAAGGATTATAAATCATTATACTATAAAGACACATGCACACATATGTTTATTGCAGCACTATTTACAATAGCAAAGACTTAGAACCAACCCAAATACCCATCTATGATAGACTCAATAAAGAAAATGGGCCAGGCACAATGGTTCATGCCTGTAATCCTGGCACTTTGGGAGACTGAGGCAGGCAAATCACGAGGTCAGGAGATCAAGACCAGCCTGGCCAAGATGGTGAAATTCCATCTCTACTAATAATACAAAGATTATCTGGGCATGGTGGGGGGCACCTGTAATCCCAGCTACTCGGGAGGCTGAGGCAGAGAATTGCTTGAACCCAGGAGGCAGAAGTTGCAGTGAGCTGAGATCATGCCACTGCACTCCACCCTGGGCAACAGAGTGAGACTCCCTCTCAACAAAATAAGTGTAGCACATATACACCATGGAATACTACGCAGCCATAAGAAATGAGTTCACGTCTTTTGTAGGGATGGATGAAGCTGAAAACTTATCGTCAGCAAACTAACACAGGAACAGAAAACCAAAAACTATATGTCCTCATTCATAAGTGGGAGCTGAGTAATGAGAGCACATGGACTCAGGTAGGGGAATATCACACACCGGGGCCTGTCCTGCCAGCGGGTGGGGAGCAAGGGGAGGGAGAGCACTAGGACAAATACCTAATGCATGCAGGTCTTAAAACCTAGATGAAGGGTTGATGGGTGCAGCAAACCACCATGGCACATGCATACCCATGTAACAAACCTGGACATTCAGCACATGTATTCCAGAACTTAGTAAACTTTTTTTAAAAAAGAGAGACTAAGTTAGAAAGATTCTCCTGCTGGACTTCAAGATAAGAACAGCTATAGCCATAGCTATGTATGGGACACATGGTAGGACACTGGAAGCAGATTAGGACCTAAAGATACCGTCTGGCTGACAGCCAGAACAAAAATGGAAATCTCAATGAATTCCATCAACAGCCTGCAGGAGTTTAGAAATGGATCTTTAACAGTCTAGACTCTCAAGAGAGCACAACGTCAACTGACACCTAAACTGCAGCCTGGGGAGACCCTGAAACAGAAAATTCAGCTAGACCACATCTGACTCCTGATTCACAGGAACTGCGAGACCATAGAAGTATGCTGCTTAAGGAGCTTTATTTGTGGTAATTTGTTGCACGGAAGTAGAAAACGAATAGCAGTAATATTTTACATATAGGCAGGAACAGCCTTGTCCATATTACTGTATGTGAGACTGCTCACCGAAGGACACTGAAGGACAGTCTCAGTACCACTGAAGGAGAAGTCCCTTCTCACTGCACTGAAGCAGAGGTCTATATCACAAAGCTCCCCCGTTGGACCCTGTCATTCTTCTTGCTTGTCTGGACATAGAAGTCTTTGCCTGTGAACTTCCTGAAGATATATTTGTTTCTACTTGTAGGTCTGTGTGATAGTTGACCCTCTTTCCCAGTCATATTTGTTATTTGTTATTCTGTCAGTGGTACTGCTTTTTTTCAGTCTCACACTAAACATAGCTTTTTTAGCCTATTTTTGTCATTTCCCCATGAAGACTAAAATCCAGACTCTCAGATGGGGTGAGAGACAGATGAGCTCCTCTTCTTTAACATTCCCTTAGTGTTTTGCTTGTTTATTTAGTGTTTCATCAAACAGAAAGAAAATAACAGACATAACAAAAACGAAATCTTGCCTTCAGTCAGATGAAAGTGCCATGCCTATGCACAGAGACAAAAGGGTGAAGGGGATAACGACATCTTACTTTTCTCTTCAGAAGTATCAGAATCAAGATGCCTGCCCACCTGTGAGGACCTGTTTTCTCCAGAAGATTTATTATAGGATGAATCATTATCAAAATAGGAAGGCTTAATTTTCTACTGTCATGTTCAATGAAAAAATTAATATTTTTACCTTAATGATTATGGGTATATGAAAAGAAATTATATCATTGTTAGGCTCTATTAAATTTGCATTATAATATTGATTCCAAGAAGTGACATTTGACCTTTTAGATCTATCGTTCTTGGAAAGGCCTGAAAATAGGCTATGCTTGAATTCAATACAAAAATATGGTAGGCTGACTACTTCATTAATTTGGTGTTTCAGTTGTGTTACCTCTGAATTAAATACAGACCTGTGCATATTTTACACATATGAAACACTGATAACTTTGTTACATTTATGCATTTATAATTTGAGAAATCAAGAAATTACTTAAATTTTTTCTCATTATTTTCCCATGGTGACTATACTTGGATAGATGCAATATTGTTTAAATATTAATAGATCTATTCAATTTTACCCCTGGGTGGTGAACCAGTATAATTATAGCCTTCAGCAGGGAAGATAACAAAGGCTTTTGGAAGTTCAGTGGTGTTAGCGTATTTACACAGTCAACAAGTAATGAAGCCGAGGCCTGTTTCCCTCACTGCACCTCAACTTAGAGGGTTTATTACTATTCTTAATACGTCTTATAATCTACATAACAATATTATTAAAATTTATAAGTATTTTCTGACTTATTTGTAACTGTCAGTCATCTATCTGTTTATCTGACTCTTACACAAGACCATTACTCATCTATCAGTAATCTAATTCCTATCTATATTAATATTGCTTAACATGTTGGTCTACTTTCACATAACTTTTAATTTTAAATGATTTGTTTTTTATCTGTCATGCTAAAACGTAGAAAAAAAATCAAGTTCTCCTAATCAATCTAGTCACTTTTGGTTTTATTCTATGGGCAAAAACATACTTGATGACTGGCGATGCATCTCATTATTATTTAAATTTTACATGTAATGGATTTTCTCCCAATCTCTTAAGCAATGAAGAAAATAATGACATATCTTGAATGTGTCTATATCCTGAAAATTTATGACTGGTTTCATTTTAGCCCTTAAGGATTGACACTGTGTGCGGTATATATTTAAGGAAAAGATTTGACAGGTTAGGAGAGAAACTGTAGAGTAAAACCACAATTAATTGTGGCCAATATAAACTGTAAAAAAATGAGTGCTTGTTCTTTTAAAATTTCCAAAGAACTTACAATATCAGTCAATTATAATATCTTACATAAGATTAAGTTTTAGGTAGTATAAATAAATAAATAAATAAATAAATAAATTGTATTCTCCTCTTAGAAAGGCATAAACAATATTGTTTGACAGTATATTTAAAAAGGGGACCAGAAAAAATAATTATAGTAAAATGATTCCTTCTTATAAATCTCATCTTTAATGTTTATTTTAATTTTAATTTTTTTCTTTTTGGTTGTCTTCTGATTTTTAGATGTTGTGCCATCTCTGTCACCGGTTCATTTATTATAATAAATATAGCAGTGGAAGCTATTTAGATGGACAGTTTTATCAGATCATTGTTCTCAGAATATGAGGCATTTATTTTAAATAAAATATTTGGGAGTTTTATGCAATATTTTGAAAGACAATTTAATCAGTACCTCTGTGATATTTTAAAAAATCAGTACAATTGGTAGAAAAATAAGTATAATTTAATTAACAACACAATACAGTTGAAATGTAATTTAATTTACAGTTCAACAAATCAGCTCTTTCCATCATGTTTTCTCATTTTTTACATAGATATATTTTTAGGTTTAATCTCTTGTTAGTATTCAGGATCTTTTGACTTCTTCAGCTTTATGGACTTCATGGACTCATTTTCCTTCTATTATGGTCATTTTCTCCACCACTACAAAATAAAGAGAATGAATTAATACTTTATGATTCCCCCAAATCCAGGCTTATAGTCAATTACTGCCAGAGGAGAGAAACTGAAATTGTTGATCTGATAGGAAGATGACACACGTGATACTCACATAAAGAACAGCCTGTATGACTCACCCGCCTCCCACCTGCCCCACACCCCTGCACTCAGCACTAAAGTGGTTATCACAGTTAAAGGGAAAACGTTCAGTCAAAACTAGTAGTTGGTGGTAATAGTTATTAGTCTATAGTAAAGAAAAAAAAAAAAAACTAGCAAAAAAAGCTCAAAGTGTGAGATTTGCATTCTTGTTTTTAATAAACTAAAAATCCTGGCTTTTAATATATTGGAAAGTTCTTATTCATAAAACAAAATTTGATTAGATGAAAGAAACCAGTGCTTTTCAAAATTTATTGTGCACACAGGTTACCTGGGATGTTATTAAAATGTAAGTTCTGATTCCACAGAGTTGGAGTGGAGGAAGCATCTGCAGTTCCAATAAATGCCCGGGTGCTGTTGATGTTGCTGATCCATGAATCATCATTTATGCAGTAAGCATCTAAAAGATTTCTCTGAGTTGTAAAATACTGCTTTCTATTGCTATTTATTGACTTAAATTTAACCCATTGTGAGGCGGGATTAATGCAGCCCGTTTATAAGATTATTGGTTCTGTAAAAGGTAAGTATAAAGAATAGTGAATAAAAAGGGGCAACTGTGTTTCTAATAAGGCAAAGGGAAAAATCATTTCTGGCTTTTGAAAAGTCAGTTCAGGAGGTCAGGATCCAAGATGGTGGATTAGACACAACCCCAGCACACAACACCCAGCGAGAGAGATGCAGAAACCCAGAGATCTCCTAGCTCCAACCGAGGTACCAGGTGCATTTCAATGGGTCTGGTCTGAGGGTGAGCAAAGTCCACTCAGGGCAGACGGAGGCAGGGAGAGGTGCTGCTTCACCCAGTAAGTGCATCTGACCGGTGAGTTGGAGGCTCCATCTCTGGCACTCTGGTCCAGACACAGCACTTCCCCCAAACCCTCAGCAATACACAGAACAGGGGATCTTTGCCAGTCAAGCACCGGGAATTACAAGTGAGTTGAATAAGAGTCTGCAGACTGAGCCATCGCCCCCTCCCCCCACCCGGAGAGAGTGAGGGAGCTGTAAGCTGGAGCAGCTGGGCGGCACATACCCCACGACCAGAGAGAGAGAAAGCTGAAATGGGGAGACTGCTGAGTGTGGTTGGGAGGGTCCGTACCCTCCCCCACAAACCCCAGAGGGCTGAAGCTCTGACTCTAGTGGGTTGCGTAGCCAGTGCCATGGTCTGAGATGAACCCTGAATGATCCAGCCCAGTGGAGGAAGGGCACAACTCATGACTAGAGGGGTGGGACTGGGCTACATGCTTTAACAAAAACACAGGAAGCCTACATAGCAACAGGATAGCGTTCATGACAACCCAGTAGTGCCTACAGGTCAGCAGAAGAGGTGGGCCTAATCTCCCAGCATAAACAAAAAAGACTCAGGAAGCTTCCCTAGTAACCTGAAGGAGTCCCTAGAAATCCAGTAGCGCCCCCACAGGCAGACAAGGGACCTCATCAAGCAACTCTCTGACACCACAGCCAGGTAAATCCACAAAGAAGGGAAAAAACCAGCGCAAAAAAGGTGAAACCATCAAAGACCAGAACACCTCTTCTCTTTCAAGGGATCACAACTCCTCAACAACACAGGATCACAATTTGACTGAGTAGGAGTGCGAAGAATTGACGGAAACAAGATTCAGAAGGTGGATAATAACAAACTTTTCTGAGCTAAAGGAACACGTTCTAACTCAATGCAAAGAAACCAAAAACCTTGAAAAAAGGTTAGACGAAATGCTAACTAGAATAACCAGTTTAGAGAAGAACATAAATGACTTGATGGAGTTGAAAAACACAGCACGGGAACTACATGAAACCATGAAGCAAACACAAGTTTTAACAGCCGAATTGATCAAGCAGAAGAAAGGATATCAGAGATTGAAGATAAACTCAATGAAATAAAAAGAGAAGGCAATACAAGAGAAAAAAGAGTGAAAAGAACCAAACAAAGCCTCCAAGAAAGATGGGATTATGTGAAAAAACCTAATCTACGCTTGATTGGTGTACCTGAATATGACGGGGAGAATGAATCCAAGCTGGAAAACACACTCCAGGATATTATCCAGGAGAACTTCTCAAGCCTAGCAAGGCAGTCCAGATTTCAAATTCAAGAAATACAGAGAACTTCAAAAAGATATTCCTCTAGAAGAGCAACCCCAAGGCACATAATCTTCAGATTCACCAGGGTCGAAATGAAGGAAAAAATGCTAAGGGCAGCCAGAGAGAAAGGTCAGGTCACCCACAGAGGGAAGCCAATCAGACTCACAAGCACATCTCCCGGCACAAACTCTACAAGCCAGAAGAGAGTGGGGGCCAATATTCAACATCCTTAAAGAAAAGAACTTTTAACACAGAATCTCATATCCAGCCAAACTAAGCTTTGTAAGTCAAGGAGAAATAAAAGCCTTTATGGACAGCAATTATTGAGAGATTTTGTCACCAGCAGACCTGCCTTACAAGAGCTCCTGAAAGAAACACTAAGCAGGGAAAGGAACAAGTACCAGTCACTGCAAAAGCAAACCAGTAGGCAGAGACCAAAAATGCAATGAAGAAAATGAGTCAAATAATGAGAAAGAAAACCAGCCAGTAACAAAATGGCAGGATCAAATTAACTATAACAATATTAACATTGAATGTAAATGGCCTAAATGCCCCAATTGAAAGACACAGACAGGCAAACTGGATAAAAAGTCTGAACCCATCCGTGTACTGTATTCAAGAAACTCATCTCACATACAAAGACACACATAGACTCAAAATAAAGGGATGGAAGAAGATTTACCAAGCAAATGGAGAACAAAAAAAAGCAGGAGTTGCAATCCTAGTTTCTGATAAAATGGACTTCAAACCAACAAAGATCAAAAGAGACAAAGAACATTACATAATGGTAAAAGGATCAATCCAACAGGAAGAGCTAACTATCCTAAATACATATGCCCCTAGCACAGGAGCACCCAGATACATAAAGCAAGTTCTTAATGACCTAAAAGGAGATTTAGACTCCCACACAATAACAGTGGGAGACTTCAATACTCCATTGTCAATATTAGACAGATCAACGAGACAGAAAATTAACAAGGATATCCAGGACTTGAATGCAAAGCTGGACCAAGCAGATCTAATAGACATACACAGAAAGCTCCATCCCAAATCCACAGAATATACATTTTTCTCAGCACCACATTGCACTTACTCTAAAATTGACCACATCATTGGAAGCAAATCACTCCTCAGCAAATGCAAAAGAACAGAAATCATAACAAACAGTCTATTAGACCACAGTGCAATCAGACTAGAACTCAGGATCAAGAAACACACTCAAACCCGCACAACCACTTGGAAACTGAACAACTTGCTTCTGAATGTTGACTGGATAAACAATGAAATGAAGGCAGAAATAAAGATGTTCTTCGAAACCAACCAGAATGAAGACACAACTTACCAGAATCTCTGGGACACCTTTAAAGCAGTATGGAGAGGGAAATTTATAGAAATAAATGCCCACCAGAGAAGAGAGGAAAGATCTAAAATCAACACCCTATCATAAAAATTGAAAGAACTAAAGGAGCAAGATCAAAAAATCTCAAAAGCTAGCAGAAGACAAGAGATAACTAAGATCAGAGCAGAACTGAAGGAGACAGAGACACAAAAACCCTTCAAAAAAAATCAATAAATCCAACAGCTGGTTTTTTGAAAAGATGAACAAAATAGACCACTAGTCAGATTAATAAAAAAGAAAAGGTAGAAGAATCAAATAGATGCAATAAAAATGATAAAGGGGATATCACCACTGATCCCACAGAAATACAAACCACCATCAGAGATTGCTACAAACAGCTCTACTCACATAAACCAGTAAACCAGGAAGAAATGGATAAATTCCTAGACACTTGTACTCTACCAAAACTAAACCAGGAGGAAGCTGAAACCCTGACTAGACCAATAACAAGGGCTGAAGTAGAGGCAGCAATCAATAGTCTACCAACCAAAAAATGTCCAGGTCCAGATGGGTTCACAGCCAAATTCTACCAGACGTACAAAGAGGAGCTATTTCCTCCATTCCTTCTGAGACTGTATCAAACAATACAAAAGGAGGGAATTCTCCCTAATGAGACCAACATCGTCCTGATACCAAAACCAGGCAGAGGCTGGCCAAAACTTCAGGCCAATATCCATGATGAACATTGACACAAAAATCTTCAATAAAATACTGGCAAACAGATTGCAACAGCACATCAAGAAGCTTATCCATCACGACCAAGTAGGCTTCATCCCGGGGATGTAAAGCTGGTTCAACATATGCAAATTCATAAATGTAATCCATCACATAAACGGAACCAAAGACAAAAACCACATGATTATCTCAATAGATGCAGAGAAGGCCTTCAATAAAATTCAACAGCCCTTCATGCTTAAAACTGTCAATAAACTAGGTATTGATGGAACATATTATAAAATGATAAAAGCTATATATGACAAATCTACAGCCAATATCATACTAAATGGGCAAACCTGTAAGAATCCCTTTGAAATCAGGCACTAGATAAGGATGCCCTCTCTCACCATTCCTATTCAACATAGTATTGGAAGTTCTAGCCAGAGAAATCAGGCAAGAAAAAGAAATAAAGGATATTCGATTAGGAAAGGAGGAAGTCAAATTGTCTCTATTTGCAGATTACATGATTGTGTATCTAGAAGACCCCATTGTCTCAGCCCAAAATCTTCTCAAACTGATAAGCAACTTCAGCAAAGTCTCAGGATACAAAATCAATGTGTAAAAATCACAAGCATTCCTATATCCCAATAACAGACAAACAGAGAGCCAAATCAAGAGCAAACTCCCATTCACAATTGCTACAAAGAGAATAAAATACCTAGGAATACAACTAACAAAGGATGTAAAGGACCTCTTCAAGGAGAACTACAAACCACTGCTCAACAAAATAAGAGAGGACACAATCAGATGGAGAAACATTCCTTGCTCACAGTTAGGAAGAATCAATATTGTGAAAATGGCCATACTGACCAAAGTAATCTATAGATTCAATGCTATCCCCATCAAGCTATCAATAACCTTCTTCACAGAACTGGAAAAAGCAACTTTAAACTTCATATGGAATCACAAAAGACCCCGCATAGCCAAGACAATCCTAAGCCAAAAGAACAAAGCTGGAGGCATTACACTGCCAGACTTCAAACTATACCACAAGGCTACAGTAATCAAAACAGCATGGTACTGGTTCCAAAACAGAGACATAGACCAATAAAACAGAACAGAGACCCCAGAAGAAACACCACACATCTACAACCATCTGATCTTTGACAAACCTAGCAAAAACAAACAATGGGGAAAGGACTCCATGTTTAATAAATGGTGTTAGGAAAACTGGCTAGCAATGTGTAGAAAGCAGAAACTGGAGCCCTACCTGTCACCTTACATTACAATTAACTCCAGATGGATCAAAGATTTAAACATAAAACCTAGCACCATAAAAACACTAGAAGAAAACATAGGCAAAACCATCCAGGACATAGGCATAGGCAAGGACGTCATGACTAAGACACCAAAAGCAATGGCAATAAAAGCCAGGATAGACAAATGGGATCTAATTAGACTCCAGAGCTTCTGTACAGCAAAAGCAACCATCATTAGAGAGAATCAGCAACCAACAGAATAGGAAAAAATTTTTGCGATCTACCCATCTGACAAAGGGCTAATATTCAGAATCTACAAATAACTAAAACAGATATACAAGAAAAAAACAACCCCATTCAAAAGTGGGTGAAGGATATGAACAGACACTTTTCAAAAGAGGACATATATGAGGCCAACAAACATGAAAAATTGCTCATCATCACTGGTCATTAGAGAAATGCAAATCAAAACCACACTGAGATATCATCTCACACCAGTTAGAATGGCTATTATTAAAAAATTGGGAGACAACAGATGCTGGAGAGGATGTGGAGAAATAGGAACACTCTTACACAGTTGATAGGAGTGTAAATTAGTTCAACCATTGTGGAAGACAGTGTGGCGATTTCTCAAGGATCCAGAAATGGAATTTCCATTTGAACTAGCAATCCCACTATTGGGTTTATATCCAAAGAACTATAAATCGTTCTACTATAAAGTCACATGCACATGTATGTTCATTGAAGCCCTGTGTACAATAGCAAAGACCTGGAACCAACCCAAATGTCTATCAGTGATAGACTGGACAAAGAAAATGTGGTACATATACACCATGGAATACTACGCAGCCATAAAAAACGATGAGTTTGTGTCCTTTGTAGGGACTTGGATGAATCTGGAAACCATCATTCTCAGCAAACTGACCCAAGAACAGAAAGCCAAGCACCGTATGTTCTCACTTATAGGTGAGTGCACAATGAAAACACATGGACTCAGGGAGAGGAGCATCACACACAGGGGACAGTTGGTGGGGGTAGGAGAGAGACAACGGGGGGTGGGGACGGTGAGGGGGGAGAAATGTCAGATATAGTATGCAGCAAAAGTAAAATAAAAAAAAATCAGTTCATTTACATATACACTGGAATTAAGAAATGGTAATTTTATTTTTTTCTATGAATTAGTATCATGTAGAAAAACAATATAAAATACATACATATACACGTAGGCATATATTCAATTATATATTATAATATAGCAACTTTACTGTAAATATAATGTGGCAAAACAAATTTACCGTTCAAGGATCCCTCCCAATGTTCAATGAATCCATGCAATCAAACTTTCTACCTTGCCCCTCACCCACTGCGTTTGTTTCCTATTGCTGCTCTAACAAATTGAGTGGTTTAACACACACACACATTGATTCTCTCATAGAATTGAAGATCAGGAATTTAAAATGGGGACATAGCGTGCATTCTTTCTGAACGCATCAGGGGAGATTTAGAGGAGAATCTGTCTAAAGGAGAATTTATTTTCCTGTTGGTTACAACTTCTGTAACCTTTCTGCATTCCTTGGCTTGTGGGCTCTTCCTCCATCTTCAAAGCTACCAGCATATTACATGTAAATTTCTCTCTGACTTGCTTCCTTCTGCTTTACTCATCACTTAACCTTCTGTCTAACTCTAATCCTCCTGCCTCCCTTTTATAAAGACCATGTTGATTACATTGGGCTCACCAAATAATCAGGAATAATTTCCCCATCTAAAGATCATTAACTTAATTACATTTGCTAAATCCATTTTGCCATGTAGCGTAATCTGTTCCCAGGCTTTAAAGATTAGGCCTGAACATCTCTTGGAGCCATTATTCAGCCTACCACACTTGCTATATCTTCCTGAAGTTTGGAGGAAGTAATTCATTCTGTAAACTTCCAGTTGGAAAATGTTATCATGTGTCATCTCAATCTGTGGCATCTCTGGTAATTACTGAAAAGGTTATTACCTTTGGTCGTTTATCTGTTTATTTATTAATGCATTCACAATTATTTATTGAGCACATCTTATGTTACATGGTCTGTGCTACATGCTGAGAATGTGGGGATGAACCAATAGACATCTTACTTCATTCAACAAATATTTCTTTCTTTTCTTTTTTTATTTTTTAAATTATATTTTAAATTCTGGGATACATGTGCAGAACATGCATGTTTGTTACATAGCTATACTTGTGCCATGGTGGTTTGCTGCATCTATCACCCCTTCATCTACATTAGGTATTTCTCTAATGCTATCCCTCCCCTAACCACCCACCCCCTGCTATCCCTCCCCTAGCCCCCTACTCCTCAACAGGCCCCCATGTGTGATGTTTCCCTCCCTGCATCCGTGTGTTCTCACCCACTTTTGAGTGAGAACATGTGGTGTTTGGTTTTCTGTTCTTGTGTCAGTTTGCTGAGAATGATGACTTCTGGCTTTATCCATGTGCCTGCAAAGGACATGAACCCATCTTTTTTTTATGGCTGCATAGTATTCCATGGTATATGTATCACATTTTCTTTATCCAGTCTATCATATGGGCATTTGAGTTGGTTCCAAGTCTTTGCTATTGTGAGCAGTGCCACAATAAACATACACGTGCATGTGTCTTTATAATAGAATGATTTATAATCCTTTGGGTGTATACCCAGTAATGGGATTGCTGGGTCACATGGCATTTCTAGTTCTAGACCTTTGAGGAATTGCCACACTGTCTTCCACACGGTTGAACTAATTTACACTCCCACCAAGAGTGTAAAAGTGTTCCTATTTCTCCACATCATCTCCAGCATCTGTTGTCTCCAGATTTTTAAATGATCATCATTCATTCCACAAATATTTCTTAAGTGCTTACCTTTTCCAGTCACCGCTCTAGTTGCTGGGAACACAGAAGTGATCAAGAGTCAAGGTTCCTATTCATTATTCGCTTACTTTATCTTGTGTTAAAACATATACAACATAAACAATTTAGAAATTTGTCAAACAGCGACCCCTTCCATGCAAATAGTTAAAGTGTGATGTGATAGATATTGGCCAGGTAGTCATTTTGTATTGCTTTGGCGGGGAAGGCTTCTCTGAGTTGGTGACATTTAAGCTGAGAGACGGATGACATTAATGCCCCAGTCATGCAAATATCATGTTTTAAACAAAGAAAGCAGCTACTGCAAAGCCCTTCAGGGAAAAGAGTTTGGCCTTTCCCTCCTAAGCACAAAAAGACATAAAATGTAATGTCATTTTAATCAAATAAGGTGAAGGCAGTGAGGGAGGAATTGTCCAGTTCACAGGCAACACCTAAGCCTTCCTCATTAACAGGCTCCCTGGCTCACTTGCACTCACATTGAGATCCTACTCTGTATGACCCGTCTTGTTCCCCTTTCCCTATCCACTGGGCCGCCTTTCACCACAACCCAATTCTGCTTTCTCTGCGCATAAGGCTGATTTGGCTTCCCTCAAAAATTATTGTTCTGTCTTGCACGCCTTCACTCCTCTGTGGCAACTGGCTTTGTTCCCCATGCCCCATCTAGATCCTTGTTCCTCTAGCCTTGTCGTCTGACTCATGTCATAACACATTTTTTTCCCTTATTATTCTTAGTATCCATCACTAACTTCTCAATTCCTTTAATAACCTGGTTCCCGTAGCCATGTGCTTTATGTTGAATTGTATCCTTCCTAAGTTCGTATGTTGAAGTCCTAAACCCAGTACCATAAAATGTGGCTGTATTTGGCAATAGGGTCATAGCAGGATGTAATGAGTTAAGATGAGGTCATCTGTGTGGTTCCCAATCCAATATGACTGTGTATTAATACAAATAGAAACTTTGAAGACAGGCACATGCACATAAAAGGAATGGCATGTGAAAATAAAGTGCCACCCAGAGGGAAGATGATGTGAAGACGCTGGGTAAATACCATCTACAAACCAAGAGATGTCTGAAGCTACCAGAATCTAGGAGAGAGGCCAGAGACAGATTCTTCTGTCACACCCACACAGGGAGCAAGCCCCAGCTAACACACTGACTTTGCGCTTGTAACTGCCAAAACCATGTGAATATCAATTTTTGCTGTTCCAAGTCATCCAGTTTAGGATATTGGTGATGGCAGCCCTGGGAAACTCCTATGCCATAGTGAGTCAGTTTATCACTCATATCTACAAACACTGGGGCTTGTCACACTTCAAACTGTTGAATTATCTGAAATCTGAAACTTGACCTTTGCAGTTTCTGACTACAGTTTCCTATGAATCCAGCATTTTTTCTTGACTATTCTCTCTAAACCTCTTCTTTGACCAGCTTTGACCTCTCTGCGTCTACCGAGTGATTTCCTTCCAGTGCTCAGTCTTTTTCCATCTGCTGTCAACCCCCACGTTGGCTTTTCATTTTAACTCTGCTCTTTCTTATAACTGTAACATCTTTCTCCTGTTCTCTCTGACAAACCCTAATTCACAGTAACTCCACTTTTTGCTTTTGGCATTCCTTAACTGTTGAATAGAGTGAAGGAAAAAAATAGTTTAAGTCTGGATAATTTTTGTTTACAGTTGTTCGTTTTAGGCAAAGTGTGTGTAGAGTGTGAATCACAAATCCTATGAGTACAGCTTGGTAAGTTTTGACAAGTACATTAACCCATGTAGCTCACACCCCTGTGAAAACATCTTATATTCAAATACTCAAAAATTTTTCTTTATGGCACTTCTCATTCAATGACCTACCTTACTCTAGAGGAGCCAGGGTACTGCTTTGTGTGTCGCTTTTTCTTCCACTGAGAAAGAGAAGTGAAAGTCATCCAAACTATGTAAATTAGTAGCTCAATCTTTTAATGCTGAGTATAACTACTTTGTATAAATCTAACACAGTTTGATTCACAGTTGTGTCCTGTCCAGGTTTTGCAGGTTTTGGCTACAAGGAACAAAATTTCCATGAACATTCTTGTGTGTACAAGCCCTGTGTGGACAGGTGTTTTTCTTGTTGTTGGATAAATAACTCGGTCGAGAATTCTTAGGTAGCAGGGTAAATGTATTTTTAACTTCATAAGAAATTTTCATATCTTTACAAAATTGTTGTAGTATTTTATATCACTACTAGCGATGGCTAAGAATTATACTTGCTCTGCATTCTTGCAAATACTTGGTGTTTTTCACATTTATAATTTTGGATATTTTTGTGGGTAAATGGTGGTATCTTATTGTGAGTGTAATACATAAATCTGAATATTAATTGTCTTCAGTAACAACTATCCCTTCAATTCTGATGGGAAAACACCACGTGTCCTAAAACAAAGGTTCAAATGGCTCTTGCCACTGACCACCTCCCACAAATTCCATTCTACAATAAAAGAGTATGAAAAATTGAAAGGAATAAGACAGCAAGAATCTAAAAAACTGACGTTTTAAAAAACTGAGAAACTCTATGATGTCCGGTCACTCCAACTAGAAACTTAATTCATTTGCCTGGAACGTTTCTCCACAGATATTCTTACAATTGAAGAGAGACTTTTCCTTTCTAAGGCAACTCTTGGACCATGTGATATGTCTTAGTGGCTCCTCCAGAGATAAACTCTATTATACTACATGCATAGTGTATATATAGTAAAATATCTATGTGCATATGTAAGTATTTTTTAAGTAGAAATATTTTCTTTTATTAGAAACACATATGTGTGACCAGCATTTAAAAATGGCAAATATCTGTTATTCAAACCACTCATTTAAATACTATATCAGGACAGGAGAGAAGAGGAGTGACATCTGTCTGTCATATGAGCTGAAACTAAGACATGAGCTGAAGAGTTCAGCAGTGGCCCCATGTATAGAGATTGGAGAAACAAGCCACTTGAGAATAGAAAACAGCCCAAAATTGGTTCCTATTATTGCCAGATTAAAACAAATCTAACGGAAATAAAATAAAGTCTTAAATAAAATTGCAAATAGGGACGGCTTAAGTTTAATCATTTATGCAAAGAGTGTGTGTGTTTAAGTCATTAAGCAATGACCAGGTACCTGAAGAAAAGTATCTTATATTATTCATGTAAAATAGAAAGATTTGATGCTTGCTGCACTATTGAGGTATTCTTTCACCAATTGTGCTCTGGGGCAGTTTTGGGGTATGCTCAGCAGGCAGGTTGACTGATGGCTAAAATTCTCATTTTAAGATCTTTAAATAGAGTGACTGTTTCAAATTTTTTTTACAGACATTTATCACATGACAGTAAGTGAATTTAAGGTTAAAATATATATTCTCATATATTTAAGACTTTATTTTATTTGCTTTAGATTTTTTATCTGGCAATAATAGAAAACAATTTTTGACTGTGATAAAAGTGGCCTGTTTTCTCTGATCTCTATACATCTCAAGGCCACTGCTGAATTCTTCAGCTCATATGACAGTTTCAGCTCAAATGACAGACAGATGTCATTCCTCTTCTCTCCTGTCCTGATATAATATTTAAATGAGTGGTTTTAAGATTCATGCTAATTGCTTGTATATGTCATGATTGTTTTGTGATTGTATGCTTGCTCATTTTTCTATCATCTATCTATCTCTCTATATATCTATCTACTGTTCTATCTATCTCCTATCTGTCTATCAATCAATCCATCATTGATCTATCTGCATTACTTCCCAGCTAACTTAATTTTCTCTAGGGAACAGAATGCCAACATTAACAGTGAATCCTCTGAAAGACCACCAGAAGAAATTGAGTCATAGGAATATGGAAGATCCTTGACTTACAATGATTCAACATGATTTCTCAACATTATGATAGATTTATTGAGGATATTAAATACATTTCAACTTACAATATTTTTAACATGGGATGGGCTTATCAGATCCTAACCCCATTTTAAGTCAAGGAGCATCTGGACAACTTTCCTTGTAGGCAGTTTAATTATAAACGATTGGAGACATATAAACTATTATGACAGTTTTTATACCATTGGATCCAACTTCTATTCTATTGGCATTTAATTCCACTGAGATTCTATTCCATTGGCTAAATTGGGGGAGATATCTAGTAATGTTTTATACATTTAGGGGCTTTTGTTTGGAGAAAACTTAGCTCTAAGAGAAGTTCACATTCCATCTGCTCTGCCTTTCTTAACTCTGCCTTCAGGAATACGAAAAGTGTATCAATTTGGACGGCTAAGTCAAGAACACTGAGTTACCTTCCTAAATGATGGATTTATCAAAAAATGTAAAAACAAGTCTGCATTAAGGCAAACACACGTATTTAACTTTTCTCTGGGACTGGCTGAGATATAAACTTCGGGGTGTTTTTATCTCTGTAATAGATATTAACTGCAACATAGATGCCAGGAAAGGGTCTTGGGTATAAAGAAATTGCCTTGCTGATATGCAGATTCATGATCAAATACTATGTTTGTTCCATTTCTTCATTAGACTTTCATTTTATCTCAGCAAACAGTTATAACTAGATTAGTTCTATAATTCAGTAATTGCCAGACTGAAAATAACATCAGAAATACAATCTCTTGGTGTCACCTTCAAAGAAATTCTGTGCCTATAATAATTAGAAAAAAAAGTAGAATTCAAAGATGTTCTGTTTTTTTGAGAAATACTTTACCTCATGAAATTGGAAGTAAGTAGAAGAGAAAAAAATGGTTCGTGCCATTCTCTCAACAGGGTGCATAACAAAATATAAAAATTAGTTATTAAGTCCAGTTAAATCTAACATAAGGCTGACGGAATTAGATTTTCCATTTGGGAAACATGCTAAATGCAAGTAATTACTATTAAAGGACTAATTCCAAATTCTTTAAACCCTGCATGAAATATGAAGCATATTTCAAAAATAAGATTTTTCCAAGAAATATAAGAATATAATATCTATAAAAAAGTTACCGGGAATGTTATCTAAATTCAAATATTTTTGAATAATATCCATTGTAACTTTGTAGATATTTTTATCATTTCATGAATAATGTTATAGCCTTTGAGAAATTAAACATTTCTCTAAAATTCTGGATATATATTTTCTCATATTATCATTTGGTAATATATTAAACAGGGTAAAATGATAACCGAAGTATCAATTTTAGTGCTCACTTTTTTTACATTTTAATATCTGTAAAACTAAGGCATTTTTATAATTTAATAATATGCCACAATTTCATTGGGTTCTCTGTAAATATTTTGTCTACATGCTGCCAAAAAGTGTACTGCCTCTTGGAATAAGTGACATTTTGAGGTTCATTAAAAATGGTATGGATAATGAAAAGTAATTGTAAGAGTAAGAAAATCATTTTTCTTAGATCGTTAAAAACTCTGTATTATAAGCTTAATCCTTGTATATAAAAAGATTTTTGGTCTTCCGCCAAGATGGCCGAATAGCAACAGCTCCAGAGTCCAGTTCCCAGTGAAAGTGACACAGAAGTTGAGTGATCTCCGTGTTTCCAACCAAGGTACCAGGTTCCTCTCGATGGGACTGGTTGGACAGTGGGTGTAGCCCAAGGAGGGCAAACGAAGGCAGAGTGGAGTGTTGCCTTACCTGGGAAGTGCAATGGGCTGGACGGCCCTCCCTCCTACCCAAGAGAGGACACTGGAGATGTTTCCGGTCACTCCAGAGCTCCGGTTTGGATACTGCCCTTCTCCCATGGTCTTTGCAGCCCACAGACCAGGAGATCTCCACCTGCCAACAGGACCTGCAGATTTCCAAGGCAAAGCTGGGTGGCTGATTCAGCTGGTGCCGCCAGTTCCCAGTGCAAATCTGAACAGCCATTTTGACTGGAACTGGGAGCACTGTGAGACAGAATCACCCATACCCCTGAGAGAAAGGGAGTGGACAGCGGGGAGCCAGGAGATCTGGCTTTATAGGTCCCACACCTACGGAGACCAGCAAACTGAATTTCACTGGCTTGGGATTTTCACAGCCAGCACAATGGTTTGAGCTGGACCCTGAATGGTAGAGCTCAGTGAGGGGAGGGCTGTCCGCCATTACCAAGGCAGCTCTAACCTTACCTGTGTAAACAAAAGCATAAAGAAGTTTACACAGCAGCTGCGGGGAGCCCAAGGCAGCTCAACAATGCCTCTGCAGGCAGGCTGTGACTAGACTCCCTCCTTGCTGGGCAGGGCATCTCTGAAAAAGGCAGCAGCCTTTGAGGGGCTTGTAAATATAAGCCACACCTTTCTGGGACACAGCACCTGGGAAAAGGAGTGATTGTGAGTCCCACGGCAGCAGACTTAAATTCCCTGCCCAGCAGCTCTGAAGGGAGAAATGGAGTTCTCAGCTGTGACAAGGGACAGACTACGTCTTCAAGTGGCCCCCTATCCGCTGTATATCCAAAGAGTCACCCCATACATATAGACCAGTGGAACAGAACACAGGCCTTGGAGGCAATGCCACACATCTACAGCCATCTGATCTTTGACAAACCTGACAAAAACAAGCAATGGGGAAAGGATTCCTTGTTTAATAAATGGTGTTGAGAAAACTGGCTAGCCATGTGCAGAAAAAAGAAACTGGACACCTTCCTGAAAACCTTACACTAAAATGAACTCCAGATGAATTAAAGACTTAAACATAAGCCTAACACCATAAAAACCCTGGAAGAAAATCTAGGCAAAACCATTCAGGGCATAGGCATAGGCAAGGACTTCATGACTAAAACACCAAAAGCATTGGCAACAAAAGCCAAAATAGACCAATGGGACCTAATTAAACTCCAGAGCTTCTGCAAAGCAAAAGAAACAACCATTAGAGTGAATCGGCAAACGAAAGAATGGAAAAAAATTTCTGCAATCTACCCATCTGACAAAGGGCTAATATCCAGAATCTACAAAGAACTAAAACAGATTTACAAGAAAAAAACAAACAAGCCCATTCAAAAGTGGGTGAAAGATATGAACAGACTCTTTTCAAAAGAAGAAATATATGAGGCCAACAAACATATGAAAAATGCTTATCATGACTGATTATTAGAGAAATGCAAATCAAAACCACATTGAGATACCGTCTCACGTAAGTTAGAATGGCGATCATTAAAAAATCTGGAGAGAATAGATGCTGGAGAGGATGTGGAGAAATAGGAACACTTTTACACTGTTGGGAGTGTAAATTAGTTCAACCATTGTGGAAGACAGTGTGACGATTCCTCAAGGAACTAGAAATAGAAGTTCCATTTGACCCAGCAATCCCATTACTGGGTATATATCCAAAGGATTATAAATCGTTCTATTATAATGACACATGCACACAAATTTTCATTGCAGCACTGTTTACAATAGCAAAGACTTGGAACCAACCCAAATGCCAATCGATGATAGAGTGGACAAGGAAAATGTGGCACATATACACCATGGAATACTATGCAGCCATAAAGAACAATGAGTTTGTATTCTTTAGGGACATGGATGAACCTGGAAACCATCATTCTCAACAAACTGACACAAGAATAGAAAATCAAACACCGCATATTCTTACTCACAGGTGGGTACTGAACAATGAGAACACACGGACACAGGGAGGGGAGCATCACACACTGGGGTCTGTTGTGGGGGGAACTAGGGGAGGGACAGTGGTAGGTGGGGAGTTGGGGAGGGATAACATGGGGAGAAATTCCAGATATAGATGATGGGGAGGAAGACAGCAAACCACATTGCCATGTATGTACCTATGCAACAGTCTTGCATGTTCTTCACATGTGCCCCAAAACCTAAAATGCAATTATATATATATATATATATATATATATATATATATTTAAAAAGATATTGTAATGGCAGATGTATATCACACGTTTTGTTAAAAAAAAAAGAAATGTACAACACAAAGAGTGATTCCTAATATAAACCATGAACTATAGTTAAAAGTGTACCAATATCAGTGTGCCAATTGTCATAATTGTGCCACACTAATGCAATACATTAATAATAGGGGAAACTGAAAGTACAGGATGTTCTAATTATTTTTTATCAATCTACAACTGATCTGAAATATAAAATCTGTTAATTTAGATTAAAAACAAAATTCATCCAAAGGAAGTCTACATAATTAGAAATAAAAATAATCTATTCATTCAGACAATTGCCAATAGTTAAATAAGGCTGGTTGATTATCACAGCATTTTATCTAATGTGAAAAAAAAGGAAGAAAAGAGACAACTTGAATAAGCAGGGCATTGCTCAAGACTAAGCTCCAGCACATAGAAAATGCTAACTTGATTTATGTTTATATTTCCTCAACAGTTTGACTACTCACCACTAATGACTGGATGGTGAAGGAAAAGTAAACATTGAAATATGATTCTCAATATTACCTTAGATTTAAATAAGCTCTGCAATTCCTTGAATAGTTATCTCCTAGTCCTTTTACTATGCTTCTGACTTTTTCTATTTCTTTTTTTTAATTATTATACTTTAAGTTCTGGGAAACATGTGCAGAATGTGCGGGTTTGTTACATAGGTATACATGTGACATGGTGGTTGGCTGCATCCATCACCCTGTCATCTACATTAGGTATTTCACCTAATAGTATCCCTCCCTAACCCCCACCCATTGCTGTCCCTCCTCTAGCTCCCACTCCCCTACAGGCCCCAAGTGTGTGATATTCCCCTCCCTATGTCCATGTTCACACAAAAACCTAGACACATATGTTTGTAGTAGCTTTATACATAACTGCTAAAATTTGGTAGCACCAAGATGTTCTTCAATAGATTAATAAAGAAAAGGTGGTACATTCTCATTGTTCAACAACCACTTATAAGTGAGAACATGTGGTATTTGATTTTCTGTTCTTGTGTCAGTTTGCTGAGAATGATGGCTTCCAGCTTCATCCAATGTCCCTGCAAAGGACATAAACTCATCCTTTTTTATGGCTGCATACATAGTATTTCATGTTGTATATGTGCCATATTTTCTTTATCCAGTCTATCATTGATGGGCATTTGGGCTGGATCCACAACTTTGCTATTGTGAACAGTGCTACAATAAACATATGTGTGCATGTCTCTTTATAATAGAATGATATATAATCCTTTGTGTATATACCCAGTAATGGGTTTGCTGGGTCAAATGGTATTTCTAGTTCTAGATCTTTGAGGAATAGCCACACTGTCTTCCATAATGGTTGAACTAATTCACACTCCCACCAAGAGTGTAAAAACATTCATATTTCTCCACATCCTCTCCAGTATCTGTTGTCTCCTGATTTTTTAAATGATCTCCATTCTAACTGGAGTGAGATGGTATCACAATGTGGTTTTGATTTGGATTTCTCTAATGACATGTGATGATGAGTTTTTTTCATGTTTGTTGGCTACATAAATGTCTTCTTTTGAAAAGTGTCTGTTCATATACTTCACCCACTTTTTGAATGAGGTTGTTTGTTTTTTTCTTGTAAATTTGTTTAAGTTCTTTGTATATTCAGGATATTAGCCCTTTGTCAGATGGGTAGATTGCAAAGACTTTTTCCCATTCTGTTGGTTGTCAGTTCACGCTAATGATAGTTTCTTTTTCTGTGCAGAAGCTTCTATTAGTTTAATTGATCCCATCTGTCTATTTTGGCTTTTGTTGCCATTGCTTTTGGTGTTTAGTCATGAAGTTTTTATCCATGTCTATGTCCTAAGTGGTATTTGCCTAAGTTTTCTAGGGTGTTAGGTCTTATGTTTATATCTTTAATCCATCTGGAGTTAATTTTTTTATAAGTTGTAAGGAAATAATTCAGTTTCAGCTTTCTGCATATGGCTAGCCAGTTTTCCCAACACCATTTATTAAACAGAGAATCCTTTCCCCATTGCTTGTTTTTGTCAGGCTTGTCAAAGATCAGATGGTTGCAGATGTGTGGCATTATATCTGAGGCCTCTGTTCTGTTCCATTGGTCTATATCTCTGTTTTGGTACCATCACCATGCTGTTTTGATTACTGCAGCCTTGTAGAATAGTTTGAAGTCAGGTAGTGTGATGCCTCCAGCTTTTTTTTTTTTTTTTCTTTAGGATTGTTTTGGCTATGCAGGCTCTTTTTTGGTTTCATATAAAGTTTAAGGACATTTTTTTTCCAATTCTGTAAAGAAAATCAATGGTAGCTTGATGGGGATAGCACTGAATCTACAAATTACTTTGGACAGTATGGCCATTTTCACAATATTGATTCTTCTTAACCATCAGCATGAAATGTTTTTCCATTTGTTTGAATCCTCTCTAATTTTCTTGAGCGGTGGTTTATAGTTCTCCTTGAAGCAGTCCTTCACATTCCTTGTTAGTTGCATTCCTAGATATTTTATTCTCTTTATAGCAATTGTGAATGGGACTTCACTCATGATTTGGCTCTCTCTGTTATTGGTATATAGGAATGCTTGTGATTTTTGCATGTTGATTTTGCATCCTGAGACTTTGCTGAAGTTGCTTATCATCTTAAGGAGATTTTGGACTGAGATGATGGGGTCTTCTAAGTATACAATCATGTCATCTGCAAATAGAGATAATTTGACTTCCTCTCTTCCTAACTGACTATTCTTTATTTCTTTTTCTTGCCTGACTGTCCTGGCCAGAACTTCCAATACTATGTTGAATAGGAGTGGTGAGAGAGGGCATCCTTGTTTTGTGCCAGTTTTCAAAGGGAATGCTTCCAGTTTTTGCCCTGTAAGTACCATATTGGCTGTGGGTTTGTCATAAATAGCTCTTATTATTTTGAGATACATTCTATCGATACCTAGGTTATTGAGAGTTTTTAGCATAAAGGGCTGTTAAATTTTATTGAAGGCTTTCTCTGCATCTGTTGAGATGATCATGTGTTTTGTGTCTTTGGTTCTGTTATGTGTCTTTGGTTCTGTTATGTGTCTTTGGTTCTATTTATTCCTACTATAGCAAAATATGCCAGTTTATCAAATACCTCCTTGCCTTTGCAAATGCTATTTCCTCTGCCTTGAATTTGTAAATTTAACGCAATTGTGTATTTGGGGTTGTTCTATCTTTTGTTCAGCTGCCCAATCATATATTATCACTGTCAACTAAAGATGGATGTCATTAGACAGGAATAAATAAGATGCTACCTTAGCATACAAACATATATGATCATTGAGTCAATGATATCTTTCATTATTTTTAAAAGATACTTAGAGTCACTCATCTAGTAATGTGAGGCTATTTTTGTTTTCTAAGATATTATATTAAATAATATTACCAGCACTTTTTTCTTTCCAAAGCATCTACTGCCTTCAAGTTACTTAATAATATTTATTCTCTTTTTTTTTTTTTTGGTAGAAAGCTATATGTAGCTCAATTGTAAGCTTTATAATGCTTTAATGAAAAACAAAATTATGGATAAAATTTGCTTTGTGAAAATGTCTGATGCCATTGGAAGTAGTGATGTTTGTATCTTTGCTCCCCAGTCATGGAATTAATATTAGTTCTAGAGAGTTCTATACTTTAAAGAATCTCATTGTCTTTTCTGACCATATTGGTAATAACAGAACACTGAACTGAAAATTTCTTAGCAGTGTAGCCTTCTTGAAAGAAAAAAACCACTTTGTTTGATATTTCCTTAGCAGTTGTCGTTCCATCACATTTCCATGTAAACCATTTATTCTGCATTAGAGTTAAGTTCCCCTATAATTGGCAGTGTATAATATCATGGTGTCCTTGAGCTTCTAACTGACTGTCAGTTCCTTAGTTCCATTATCCTGAATGCCACATTTGGTGACAGTGCTCAGAGAATACTCCATTTTACTGATGTTGTTTAGAGACCATCTGAGGTGTTGGAAATCATTTTATGTCTTTTTTATTCTCAGTTTGTCATCTCTATGCAGGATAGAGTCATCGCTGTACCTTATCAAAAATAAAATAAAAAGTGGTGTTAAATGGCATGCCATCGGCTTTAGGGATTATAGTTTCTTTCCATAGTTGATTATAGTTCGTTAAAAACCATAAATAATTGCAAGCACTTCTGAAATTATAGATGGCAGTAGCTACTCTGATAAAATCACTAAATCTAATTGTGTATTTGTCATTAAACATTGAATACAAACCTTTGTGAAAATACTTTTCTTTTTTGTAACTTTCATTATGAGACATCTATTTTTATAAGAAAAATTTAAAAAATTCTTAACTGAAATTGACACAATTTTTATCTCTAATTTATATTTTTAACTTTATATGTCTTAAATATCTATTTTCTAATTTTTAAACTTTATATTGAAACACAGTTGTTGATTTGGTAAACATTTCAATGATTTTCATGTTCTTGTTTTTGTAGTTTCAGCATTAAATTTATTTCTTAAATAAAATATTTACTGTATCAATATCCTTGTAGTCAAACTACAGTTAATAATTCTCTGGTTTAGATGTATTCCTTTATTATCCATCATGTAATTTAAAATAGTTTCTTTCCTTAATATTACAAAACAGTATTTGCTTAAGAATCTTAGTTTAATAAGCTCTTTTATATACATTCTCATTTATTCCTCCAACAGCGATGTTTGCTTCCTAATTGTTATGGAAACTCAGTCTTTTATTTCTTCCATTATTTGTTTTACATTGTATACAAATGCACATTTAAATTAAAAGCTTAAGAAACAGTTAGGCAGCATTAAGTGGCTTACAGTTAAAATGACTTCTCTGTCCAAAATATTTCATTAAAAGCTATGTCTATGATATTTCCTAAGGGTATTGATTTGGTAGCCAATAGTTGTATGTATGTGTTTGCATACGTTTATGTATTTTAAATCTTAAAGGATTCTTATATTCTATAGACTTACTCATAGATGAAGAAATTTAGATCAACACTGCCAGTGGCCTTTATTGCCTGTTTGTTTTTATTCATTTTTATTGGACATTAAGGTTTGTTAAAACTATAGAAGTAAACCAATATGGGAGTTAGGCAATTTTATATAACACAGTCAAAAATATTAAAAAATGGTTTCCCAAAACTCCACAGAAACAAAACTTTGGGAATTCGGAAATGGCCCAGAAAATGGTAGAAGGCTTGGATTTGGGGATAATTATGAATCACGAGAAATACAAATCAGCAAAGTTGAAGAATGTGAGAGGAACTTGGAAGAATACTGATTATAGTACACTTGACTCTTGAAAATTATAGGCTTGAATTGTATCACTCCACTTTCATAATTTTTTACAAGTAAACAGATTGAAACTTTTTTGGAGATTTGCAAATATTTGAAAAAAAAACCTTACAAATAAACTGTGCAGAAATATCAATAAAAGGGAAAAAAGTTAGATCTGTCATAAACAGACAAAGTATGTACATATACTAGCATATTTTATCATTTATTGTCATAAAATATAGATTATAAAAAGTTAAAATTTATCAAAACTTACAAATACATATACAGACTGTACATGGTGCCATTCACAGCTGAGAGAAATAGAAATAAATGTAAATACATAGTATTAAATTATAACTGCATACAATTACCTGTAGTGCATCCTGTGCTGCTGTAATAGTTTGGTGTTCACCTCCTACCGCTATTGTGGTGAGTTCTTGTGTTGCAAGTATCCCCTTAGAACACCATGTAATGCTAAGTATCTCCACTTGAGCAGTTTGTCTCTAGTAAATTGTGTATGGCAGTAAAATGTGATCCCTTGCAGTTCTAGCGTATTTTTTCGTGTGTTTAGTGTAATATCATAAACCTTGAATAACACCATGGAATCCATGCAAAGTGCCACTAGTGATGCTGAAAGTACTCCCAAGAAGCAAAGAGTCATGACATTAAAGTGGAAAGTTGAATCGCCTGATATGTACCACAGATTTAGGTCTACAATTGCAATTGCCTAGCATTTCAGACAGAGGATTTTTTTTTTTTTTGTAAACAGACGATGTAAACTCATAGTATTATTAAATATAGTATAGTTCTGAAATGTATTTGCTCTTTCTTTTATTTTCTTAATAGCATTTCTTTTCTCTAGCTCATTTATTGTAGGAATGCAATATATAATTCATATGTTATCTGCAAGGCTTTTGGTCAACAAGAGGCTATTAGAAGCTAAGTTTTGGGGAAGTTAAAAATTATATGTGAATTCTCAACTGCGGAAGGATGTGGGTGTCTGTGTCTCCTACCCTCCTGTTTTTAAAGGGTCAATTGTATTTAATTTGTTTTTTGTTCTGATCTGGGTTCTAATCTCTACTTTCCTATCACACCCCTGCTATCTCAAAACTTTTGTAAAAATGTCACCCCTGAAAACTTGCATTGGCTTTTCTCTGAGGAATTAAAGTTGAAAAATACACACGTGAACAGAGCTGAAGGTGAAGAAGTCAGCTTTGACAGGTGATAATTGAGACTAGCTCTGGGAGCAGATATCAGGAGTAAGAAATTATAGATTAATGTAACCAACTGTTTAGGAACCCTCAGAAGTATGATAATATGATAGTAGGAGATTTTCAACAGGATCTGGGATGGAACCTGGGAGCACAATAAAGTGGATTATGGAAACAAAGTAACTGTAAAATAGAAGAGGACCAGGAACCCAAAGGGTTATATATGTTAAAATATTGAGAAAAACTTTAAATGTTTTTAAACATATGTGGAATGCCAACAATTTGAACAGGTGTGTATCTTCCTTCATTATATTAATTAGAACATTTTTAAAATAGTGATTCTGATTAAAGCTGGCAGATAAAATGAAAGGGAGAGACATAAAGAATGACAATTGGGC
>PVKV010000854.1:224570-243123 GCA_004027835.1 Alouatta palliata | reverse complement strand
AGGCTGGGTGGATGGTCTCTGGCTGGTGAGTGGTGGGCTCTAGGCTGGGTGGATGGTCTTTGGCTGCTAAGGGTTGGGGTCTGGGCTGGGAGCGCCTTCATGTTGCCATAGGCTCAGCTCTGCTGTGCTCTTGGGCACTAACCCCATGTCTAGCATTTGAACCACAGGTCAGGCCCTCTCAGGCCCTGTTCACCAGCTTCCTGCACTCTCAGGTGGGAAAGCGCTGGGATGAAAATGGGCTTGCAAAAGATATTTGTTTATTCTGAGTTCTTGCCTTGTAGGAGCTGAGGACCAAGATGGGGAGGGAGAAGGAGCTAAGACGGGTGAGTTTGAACTTGGAGGTGGCCCTCTTGGCTGGGAGAGGGACATATGGGACAGGAGAGAGGACTCTATGAGCTGGGGGGGCCAGATTTCCTGTAAGGTTTGATTGAAGTGTGTTCTCTGGACGGAGGCCTCCCCACCCTGGTGAGTCTGCTCTCTGCCCAGAGTTAGGCAGGAGGTGAATAGCCCAGCTCCCGCCCCCGACCAAGTGTGACTTCATTCCTCCTGCCAACCTTTATCCATCTGCCTGGGCCGATGACACCTTGCAGGCCCCACACTGTAGAGTCTGGTGGCTTCCTAAGGTGAGAGCAGGGGCTGGGGAGATAGGGCAGTCTGGGTTTAAGTTCCAGCTCCGTCTCATGTAAACAGAGTGGCCTTGAGCAAGATGCTTTGCCTCTCTGGCTTCAGTTCCCTTACACGTAAAATGGGCATAATCACAGGTTCATAGGTTGTTTGAATTATTAATTAATTTAACTAACTGAGATAATGTATATAAAGGACCTAGTACCATACCTAGCGTCAAATGCTTAATACGCTGGAGTCCTATTACTATTAGGCAAACAGCTTAAGACCATCCTGTTCTAGTTACAGGCTGTGTGGCTTTGGGCAAGGTGCCTTGCTCCTCTGGGCATCAGTTTCCCATCCGTAAAATGTCATCCTGACCCTGCCCTGATGGCAGCAGAGGGCGATTTTGAAGCTCTCTCAGGTGACTGGAGAGGGAGGTACTTGCAAAGGGCATAGGGGCATGACACAGTAAGCCAGGGCCCAGTTTGGGTGAATGCCAAGGCACTGGTGCCCATGGCCACTGGAGGCTGACTTCCAGGGATCCTGGGCTGGGAGAGGCAGGTTCCTGCTGAGCCATTTGGGATGGTTCCAGTTAATGCCAGTTCCCTCCCCTCCCCTACAGAAGGAAGGGCAGGAGATTGACACTTGGGGACTGCTATAAATTATGCCAATTAATTCTTTGCCTGTTGGTGCCCAGTGTGGCAGGCATAGAGACAGCTCTGGGATCAGACCTTATTTTTCATGCTCAGAGGCAGATGTAGTTGGCAGAAAGGAGGGAGTGGGGAGAAGAGTGTGGGTTAGGGAGCTGGTTAGTCTCATTCCACCTGGTCCCAGGTCCACCTGTGAATCTGCCAGCCTCCTTTAGCTTCTCACTTCACCCTGTGTGTAGAGTGGGCTCAGGGCACTTCCGTATCTCCAGCTGGAGAGCGAGGGCTGGAGGGTTATCCTGTTCTATAGATGCAGAAAACCAAGGCCCAGAGAGGAGAGTGACAAGCTACAGAGTGGAGCTGGGACCTGGGACTGGGGCTTGGGACAGCAGCCTAGGGCCCCTTCCCTTGTGCCATGATGTGGTTCCACTCTGCTGACTTCTCCCACCCTTTCCAGCCCTCACTCCTCCCTCTGCCTGACTCCCTATCCCACCACTTCCCACAGTTCCTCCCTCACTGTGTGCTCCTTCCTTTTTACAGCCCTGCAGCCTCTGAAACACTCTGAAAGCAAAGAAGGTAAAGACACTTGGGCTTGAGATTGTCTGTGTGTGCATGCATCTGTGCGTGAGAGGCTGAGAGGGTGGGTAGGGGTAGGCATCATCCTTTCACTGGTGACCTAAGGCCCCCTCTGCAGAAGAGCAGCCTCAACTTCCCCCTAGTGAGATGGCAGAGGGCTGAGTGACCAAGGTCTCAGCTGCTCTAATGGGACCCAAATATGACAGAGGCTTCACCAGGACAGGAGTTTATTTCTCCTTCCTGTGATAGTGTGAGCAGTGGTAACCTTAAAACCACCGATGACCTGGAGCCACGTTCCACTTACCTGGAATCTGCCCTCTTCAACTTCAAGCTTTCACTCCTAGGTCTAAGAGGCTGCTGCAGCCCCAGTGCCCCCTCCAGAGCCAAGGGGGAGAGAAGGGGAGGATACGTTTCCTACTAGAACAAGGCTGGAAGGAGGCTGCATCACTTCTGCTTACATCCCATTGTTAGAACCCAGGCATATGAGCCCTAACTCAGGGGAGGCTAGAAAAGTGTTCAGCTGGGCAGCCGTGTCCCTGGTACACAGTAGGTGGTTAGTCAATGTCCATAGTCATTATTAGGCCTATTGTTATAGAGTCAGTGGTTACATTTGGAAATGTAGGAGATAAGTCATTTCCTTCCTGCTGTTCAGAATCAAATGATCATGGAAGAGTTGGGCAGATGGAGATTGAAAATGTCAGCTTGGGCCAGGTGTGGCTCACGCCTGTAATCTCAGCTCTTTGGGAGGCCGAGGCAAGAGGATCACCTGAGGTCAGGGGTTCGAGAACAGCCTGGCCAACATGGTGAAACCCTGTCTCTACTAAAAATACAAAAATTAGCTAGGTGTGGTGGCATGTGCCTGTAATCCCAGCCTCCTGGGAGGCTGAGGCGGAAGAATTACTGGGAGACGGAGGTTACAGTGAACTGAGATTGTGCCACTGCACTCCAGCCTGGGTGACTGAGTGAGACTCCAACTCAAAAAAAAAAAGTCAGCTTGGTGTTTGAAGCATTGCTGGAGAATGTAGCCTGGATGGGCGAAGCAGCCGGCTTCCTAATCCTGCTCCTCCTCACTGAGGTAGCCTGCCCTACCCCCAGTCTCTGGCCACGCTAGACAACCACAGAGGAGCACCCAGATGAGGGAGCTCCTCTTCCCAGGGACAGACAGAGTCCTAAGAATGGACAAGGGCAAGGGCAGGGGCAGGGCCCTCTCTATTCAGCTCCGGATGCAGAGTGGGGTCTGGAATGTGAGTCTTTGGGGTGCCCCTCTACATGGAGACAGGAAGCCTGAGAAGGAGGAAGGCCCCTGTGGCATCACTCTTGGGAATCAGTGTGGAGGGGACACTGGGAAGGCTGCCTGCTGGAGAAGGGAATTGGGCCCAACCTTGTAGGGTTGGACAAACAGGAGATCAGAAGGGAAAAGTGAGGGAAAGTAGAAGGAAGTGTGGAGGGCGATGAGCCTGTGGGGACCGAGAGGGGGCTGCATGAGGTGGTCCCCCTCAGGTGCCTCGGCGGGCCTGTCACCTGCATCTGTGTCTGGGCCTTGAGGCCAGTGGTCAGCATGGGGGTGTTCGCTGGGCTGCTGTCTCACACACACTTCTCACATGAAGTGTGACCAGGTGCCCGGGTTTCTGACTCATCCCCAAAATAGAACTTCTGGCATCTATCTAATGCTTTTCCCCTACTCTTTTTCTTCCCATCATGAAATGAAGATGATGGACAAGAAATAGCCTGACCATGAGGACCAGGGAGCTGCTGCCCCTCCCTGTGGCTCCTACCCTCTGGCTGCAATGGGGCTGCACTGTGAGCCCTGCCCCCAACAGACGTGTCCTGCTCTGACAGGTGGACTCCTTCTCCAAAGGATGCGATACGCAGACCACCGTGAAGCCTGTTTCTCCAATGGATATGATTCCCAAGTCATCCTGCTGCCTTATTTCTTAATAGACACAATACACAGACCACCCCACAACTTTATTTCTCTAAGTCATCCTGCCTGCTGCCTTATTTCACAGCACATACATTTCTTAGGGACACAGTACACTGACCCCATCACCACCCACTTCTTCCAGTGCCGCGTGGACCATCTGGCTGCCTTTTTTTTCTCCAAAAGATGCAATATTCAGACTGACTGACCCCCTGCCTTATTTCACCAAAGACGACACATAGTCACCCCTGGCCTTGTTCCGCCGATGGGACTGATACACTAGTAACATGCTCAGCCCTGCTTCCACCTGCATAGAATCTTGTCTTCTCAGGTGGGGACAGTACAGCCTCAGCATCTCCTGGAGTCTAGAAGCTGTTTCCTCTCTCCTCCTTCCTCCTCTTGCTCTGGCCCCAGTATCGACCTTTTCCCTCCCTGCCCCAATTGAAGACAGGGTACTCTCCGCCCACCACATGCACAGGTACACAGAGAGACCTGCAGGTGCACGTGCTGGAACACGTGTGGTTCCCCCCGAGCCTGGCCCAGCCTCCTCTACAGTGCCCCTCTCTCCTGCCCACCCTCCCCGCAGAAGCACGTACTGTTCTCCAGGGGTCTGTGATGGGGCCCCTGGGGGTCAGCTTCTGTCCCTCTGCCTTCCCACCTCTTGGTTCCCTTACTTTCATTTATCTATTCAGTTAATGTTTATTGAGCAACTACAGATGTCAGCACTGTGTTAGGTGCTGGGGGTCCTGCGTGGGAAGGTATGTTCCTCCCATCCAGCTAGGAGACAGAGAGCTAACTGCACTCCCCCTGCGGTTCGCAGTGGGGCTCCTGCCTCGCTCCCTACTCTACCCCTCCCCTGTGCTCAAGGCTTTCTGGATACTTCACCCCCATCCCACCCCTAATTCTTACCCAGAGCATGGGGTGGGGGCAGAAACCTGGAGAGAAGGACATAGCCCCTTGCCACGACTAGCGAATCTGGTGGGTGTCCAAAGTGTCTGCCTAGGCTTGGGCAAGTGGGCAGACACCAAGGTCCCCGGACCTCGCATAGCAGCAGAGGCGGAGCCTGGGGCAGGGTAGAGCCAGGAGTGCTTTGGGGACACAGAGGGGACTGCCCCCCACCCCTACCATGGTGCTATTCTGGGGCCGGGGCAGGCTCTTCCTGGCTTGCCTCTGGCCAGCTGCCGGCCTCTGGTAGAGTGAGACTTCCGGATGTCATCTCACCCCGCCCCAGGAATGGAAGATGTGAGGACTTCTAATTTAAATGTGGGACTCAGAGGGGTTTTGTAAGCCGGGGGTATATTTTGGGGAAAATAAATGTCTTTGTAAAAAGCTTTTTCTCTGTGAAGTGTTTGGAAGCAGGGTGGGCCCCAGGACTCAGCCGGAAGGATTCCCTCCCGGATGTTTCAGGCTGGGATAGGGAAGCCTGGTCCTCCTTATCTCACCGTCCTTAAATCACTGGATCTCCAAGACCATTTGGCTCCATCTCTGGCCTCAGTTTTCCTCTGGGTAAAGTTAAGTAGGTTCTCCAGAAAGCCAGGCCCTTTGGTCACTGTATGGGGCTTCTCTCACTGGAAGCATCACCCAGTTTCTTTGCCTCAGAAAACCCAAGCCTAGGCTTGTGTAGGGCTCTGCTAATGTCTGCATTTTAGAGATAGGGGAGAGACCCAGTGAGAAGCTGGTACCAGGAAAAGAGTTCTGAATGCTGTTTCTGGCTGACTGCATTGGATGGGCACCAGGCCAGGGATCAGAGGGCCATTCCCAGGACATAGTTCTGGCCTGTGACCCTGAGCAGGGCATTTACCTCCTCTGGCCCTTGGCTTTCTTGTACAAAAAATAGCCACCTATGCACGGTGGCTCATGCCTGTAATCCCAACACTTTGGGAGGCTGAGTTGGGAGGATTGCTTAAGGCCAGGATTTCAAGACTAGCCTGGGTAACATAGCATAAAAGTAAAAAATAGCATAGAAATGAAAAATGAGCCAGGTGTGGTGGCACACACCTGTCGTCCTGGTTACTCAGGAGGCTGAGGTGCGAGGACACGTGATCCTCAGCCCACGAGGTTGAAGTTGCAGTGAGCTGTCATTGTCCTGCTGCACTCCAGCCTGGGCAACAGAGGAAGACTCTGTCTCTAAAGAAAAAAAAAAAAAAAGAAAAGTAGGACTGAAGTTTTAACCACTTTCTACTTTGAAACACTGAGAGGAGGCACAAGGCTTCCAGAGAGCCAGATTCTAGCCTGTGGGAGCCTGCCTAGGGCACTGCGTTCATTTGCCCCTGGAGGACAGGAGTCCCGGCACTGGGACAGCCTGGAGCTTCACAGACCCTGTAGCAGAGGAGCCTGTGCTGGGGGTCAGGACACTTGACTTTCAATCTGGCTTTGCTACTAATCTGTGTCCTTGTCCTTCATACCTCTGAGCCTTGCTTTCCTTATCTATGAAATAGGGGTGACAAGTCATTGTCCAAAAAGTACATGGCATTCTTTACAAACTAGAGGATTTGTTGTAAAGTTGGTGGCTCTAGGGGTGAGATCAGTCATGTTGCTTGAAGTCCTGTCATTGGTGCTGTGTGTGGGTATTAGGATGGAAAGACTGAAGCCTTTGCCCCTCAAACCCACTGTGTGCCCTTGAGCTTGTGGCTTCACCACACTGTGCTTCAGTTCCTACCTGGAATATAGAGACAGTAATAGTTCGTGTTTCAAAGCATTGTTGAGAGGGTTGGACAAAGTAGTGAGTGAGAAAACACTGCAATTAGGCTGGGTGTGGTGGCTCACGCCTGTAATCCCAGCATTTTGGGAGGTTGAGGTGGGTGGATCATTCGAGGTCAGGAGTTCGAGACCAGCCTGACCAACATGGTGAAACGTTGTCTCTACTAAGAATACAAGAAAATTAGCTGAGTGTGCCGTCACACGCCTGTAGTCCCAGCTACTCGGGGGCTGAGACAGGAGAATCACTAGAGCCCGGGAGGCAGCGGTTGCAGTGAGCTGGGATTGTGTCACTGCACTCCAGCTTGGGTGACAGAGCGAGACTCCATCTGAAAAATAAATAAATAAAAATAAAAAGACACAGCAAACCATGAGGTGTGGGCACATGCGAGGGGTTATTCTCGCCCTCCCTGCAGCCAGGCCCATGCACTGTTTCTCCCTAACTGATTTTGCAGATTGAACACAGTGATTTGGAACAAGCTTTCTGAACCCCAGTTTGCCCATCTGTAAAACAGGCACAGGAACCCATGCTTGTGTGTGTGTGTGTGTGTGTGTGTGTGTGTGTGACAGACAGGGCTGGATAAGGGTCTGACACTGTATCAGGTGGTCCAGGGGCCAACCCAGCAGGTGGGGAACTTACCTGGAGGCTGAGGGGTAAAGAGAGTAGCAACTAAGTCCTCCGGTGACAAGTGTCCTGGACAGCAGTATTTTTAGCTGCGCTTCCCGGGCAAAGCTCCAACTCCCGCATTTTAATGGAGAAATAATTCTCACAGTGCGACAAGCTGTAGCCTGCAGGTGTCACATCCATATTAAAGAGGGGACAGAGCGAGGTTCATTTGCCTGGCTGGAGGTGTGACCAGAATTCACCTCCAGGACCATTTGTCATCAGGACTTGAAGACCAATTAGTGGATCTGACCACTCACCACCCAGAGGGAGGAGACTGGGACGAGGGGTGAAAATGGTGTGGCCGGGGCACCAGGATCATCCTGCACCTTCTACTTGTGTGTCTGGAGCATTCTGCTTACACTCGCAGAGCCTGGCAGCCGGAGGAGCCTGGGCTGGGGTCAGGACACTTGACTTTCAATCCTGGCTGTGCTACAGACTGGCCTCCTTCTAGACTGTTGTATCCAGTCTTACACATTTACAAAAATACCATAATCAAACATTCTGCAACCTTTTTTTCCCCTGTTTTTCCTTACTCTTTTCCCAAGTCAGTTCTTCTAGAGTGCCCTCATCCTCTTTACTTCCTATATGGATGTGTAACATACCTCTAGTATTTACAAGATGTGTATCCTCAGTGTATGACTCCAAGAATTTTTACACAAATCTCCACCCATATAACCACTACCCAGATCAAGATATGGAACAGCTTCTGGATTCCAGAAAGTTTCCTCTTATCCCTACCCAAGCAACAGCCTCACCCACGTGACTGCTGTCACCAATTAGTTTTACTTATTCTTTGAACTTCATATAAATGGAATCCTGCAGTACATGCTATTTTGTATCTAGCTTCTTGCAAAGACCTCCCTTGTTCTTTTTAAATGGCTACATAGTATCTCATAGTACTGCTGTTCCAGACTATATTTTGCTAGTTCCTGCAGTTTAGACACAAATAACACAGACTTGTGCTGAGTTTCTACTGTATGGAGCCCTAGAAGTGGGATCTCTGGATACATTTTAAGTGTTGGGAGAGTTGCCAATTGTTTCAGCTGCCTTTTTAGCCAGTCCCTGTGACAGTAAGAATGTACAAGTGAAGAAAACTTAGGGTGACTGGAAAAACTGATTCTAGACAGGGCTGAGATAGTGCTTGGATTCACACCCAGCTGGGCTCTCGGAGACCTCGGAGTGGAGCCTGATTCAGTAGTGCACAGGGCCTGGAGTCATCCCTTCCACCTCTCTGGACCACCTTGCCCTTCAGCATCTGTCTGTCACCACCACTGCCTCAGTTCCCAGGAGCTGTCTGCGTCTTGGGACCCCAGTCCTGGGCCAGTGTGTCTGCCTCCTGCAGGATTATGGGGGCCCAGCACTGTCGTCTGAATGAATTTGTGCCAGGGTTGAGCACTACACCCAGAGCACCTGACCGAAATTGATGGGGGAAGGTTCTCAGCATCTTTGGGGTTTTTCTTTTTTCTGTTTTATTTCCCTCCCTCCCTCCCTCCTTCCCTCCCTCCCTCCCTCCCTCCCACCCTTCCTTTCTTCCTTCCTTCCTTCTTTTCTTTCTCTTTCTTTCTTTCTTTCTTTCTTTCTTCTTTCTTTCTTTCTCTCTTTCTTCTTTCTTTCTTTCTCTTTGTTTCTTTCTCTTTCTTTCCTTCTTTTTCTTTCTCTTTCTTTTTCTTTCTTTCTTCTCTTTCTCTCTCTCTTTCTTCTTCTTCTTCTTTTTTTTTTTTGAGATGGAATCTCACTCTGTCACCCAGGCTGGAGTGCAGTGGCGCAATCTCAGCTCAATGCAAGCTCCGCTTCCTGGGTTCAAGTGATTCTTCTGCCTCAACCTCCCGAGTAGCTGGGAACACAGGTATGGAGGCCTCTACAGCCAGTTAATTTTTATATTTTTAGTAGAGATGGAGTTTCACCATATTGGCCAGGCTGGTCTCAAACTCCTGACTTCGTGACCTGCCCACCTCAGCCTCCCAAAGTGCTAGGATTACATGTGTGAGCTACCACACCCAGCTTCTGTTTTCTTTCTTTTAAAGAGGGTCTCATTGTGTTGCTCAGGCTGGAGTGCAGTGGTACAGTCATAGCTCACTGCAGCCTTGACTTCCTGAGCTTGTGATCCTCCTGCCTCCGTCTCCTGAGTCGCTGGGACTACAGGTGCCCATCATTACACCTGACTAATTTTAAATTTTTTTGCAGAGACAGGGGTCTTGCTATGTTGCCTGGGCTGGTCTCGAACTCCTAGGTTCAATCAGTCCTCCTGCCTCAGCCTCCCCAAATGCTGAGATTGCAGGGGGCGCCAGCCACTGTGCCTGGCCGGCAACCTGTTGGATGCAGGTGCCTCAGGTCAGGTTAAATCTCTTGCACTTGTGTCAGAGAGCATTCATACTCCAGGGAATTACTAATGAGGCAGCGCTTTGTTAGAAGAGAGAAAAACCTGAGTCTCATAGAGGAGGCATAACCCAGCCTTCAGACACAGGGTCCGTGACCTCCGCCCCTAGCCTTTCTCTAGCATCCAAGCAGCAAAATATCCCCTGCCCCTCAGCCTCCCTTAGCTATTGTGATTTCGCCACCCCAACGGCCTCCTCTGGATGTGTTTCACTGGCGTCTCTTGCAGATTCAGCCTCTGGCATGGATCACGATGCTTCAGCTCATGATAGATCAGCTCTCCCCTCCCGCATCCAGGGCACTATGTTCCTAGTGATACAGCTCCAGATCCCATTAGTCCAGCGGCTCTCAATCCTGGCTGCCCATTAGAATCACTCTGGGAGTTTTAAATGGTGCTTGGGCTCCATCCCCAGAATTTCTGGTGGAATTGGTTGAGTTTATTGCTAAATATTTGATGTGCATATGCCAGTGGCCCTAGTCTGGCTTATAAATTAATGTAAAATAGGATTCAGAGGACAGCCCTGAGCAGAGACCTTTGAGACCCCACCTCTTAGGAAAGCTAAATATTCTCAGTGATCACTGTATCAGACCGTGGGGTTTTTAGGTTTTTAATTAAGGGAAGCACAGAAAACATAGGAGCAAGGAAGGCTGAAGGAAGTGACAGTGTTTCGTTCGGAAAGGAGGGGGCCCTGTTCCCTGTGTTGTGGGGCTGGGGAGAGAGCAGGCATCCCAAGTTCCTGCATCCAGTCAAACCAGACATGAGCTTCTGGGACTATGATGAAGGATGAGGTGCCACTGGTGATGGCTCAGTGCTTTTCAGCTCCAGGAAATGAGGGGCATCCCCTCCCCCTCCTCCTCTCACTGCCTCCCTTTTGCCTCTGTGTCTCTCCCCTGTCACCCCCAGGCCTCCAGATGTGCATAGCCACGTGGCTGCTTCTGACTCCCTCTTCCCTCCAGCACCATGTCCTCCGCGGAGGGAAGGACCATCTGTCCTGCTCCCTGTAGCCGTCAGTCTACGTGCGTGTGCCAGGCTCAGGGAAATAATAGCCTTCTTGCTTTTCCTGCTCCCCCCCACCTCTCATCTCACACGTGCTTCAGAAGCAGGGTATCCAGGAGTCTCTACCACGCTGCAGCCCTGCAGTATCCAGAGGGACTGAAGCCCAGCAGCCCTCCTCTACCACCCCACACCCTCCTTCCTGCAGCTAGCTCTCTGGCCCCTAGTTCTTCCTCAGTCTCAAAACTCACCCATCCGAAGTCCACCTGCCCACCTACCTCCCATAATTCACAGGCCGGCATGCTCCCTGGGTGCCGGTCTATACCCTGTTCTGTTTCATTCCTGCTCCTTATGTGGCAATGTTCTCTCCTAAAATGTCCCTGCGGAGTGTGGTCCCCATTGTTGGAGGTGGGGGGGGAAGAACTGATGTGTCTCTGCAGAGCCTGCCAGCTACTGAACTGACATTTTGCCTTATTTGCTAAGATAATTTAGTGTAATTTGCTGCTAATGAATGAATACACTTCTTGTTCTTATAGCTTTTGTAATTGCATTGAAGTCCATGTGCTCACTGACAGCAGCTTCAGCAAACGTTCCGGGAACTGAAGCTGGCCAGGTTGCAGAGGGCTCAGCCTCCTTGGGTGACCATGCTGAGGACCTTGGTGACCTGCGAGGCATGGCCAGGGTGCTGATTTTCTTGGTGTCTCTATCTGTGCTGCTTTTCTCTGCATCCTCCCAACCACTGCAGCCAGGAGGATTTGGGTCAGCCCAACAGGAGCATGCTGGCAGCCAGGGGTTCTGGACCCAGGACACATTTGGAATGGGCTCTGCAGTGCTAGAAGAGGAAAGTGCATTCTGTTCTGTCTGCAGGATGGGTGATGAGGGAGTCGGGGGGAGCATAAGGGAGAAGGGGACAGAGATGACTGGCGAGTGGCAGAAGTTGCATGTTCCATAGTCAATCATTTTTATAAGCATTTGCTCCAGTTGCTCCCAGTCCTGGACCTGCCCTCTCTCTCCTCTGCCTATGCAGATCCTGCGCACTCCCTCCCGTGTATCCCCCAGACCTCTGCAGCTCTGTGTTTCACAGCTATGATGAAGCCCTTGATCATTCATTGCTCTCTGGGAACTCATCTCCCCTGAGCAGGTCTGGCTTGCCCCAGCAGCTCCTATCCTCTGGTCTGCTGCAGGCAGAAGGTACCCAAACCACATGAATTCAGGTCTCTGAACGGAAGTAACTAAGGCTGAAGTTTACTTCTACGATATCCATGAAAAAAAGATCTCCCAGCAAACGAACAATGTAAATGAGGCTGCAAAGGGTGCTTCACCTATTTAAAGGAATAATCTATTTTAAAGATCTTTTAGAAGCCCTTAGTTACTCAGAAACAATTGACATGGTAATTGCAAGCTATTTTTTAAAAAATTTATTTACCAGAGAAAACTCCCTAAGCTCTGTTCGCCCACTCCCGTGCTCTGTGTGGGGAACCCTACCTGCTAACCCTTAGGAACCTGGGTACTAAATGCTCGGTGTCCTTGGAGGCCCTATCTGTAAAATGGGGTCAAGAGTAGTATCCTCCCCTCCCTAGTTGACCAGAATGGACTGAGATTGCCCGATGGACAGAGCCTTCATGGGGCCACCTCACCTGCACTTATGCAGTTCTGAATGGACAGATCTGGGCACATGGCACTGGACTCAGCCAGGACAAAAAAGAGCTTTGACCTGGGACCAATAGGGAGGGGCTGGATAGTCAGACAGGATGTGTGTGGGGAGGACAGGGATGGAAGCAGAGGTGATTTCTCATTGCTCAGATCAAGATGGTAGCTGACGGAGCCCCAGGAGCAAGGAGAGGCAGCCATGGCCCCCTGAGCTCCAGCACCACAGATCCTTGTTTGCAGATCGATGCTGCTTGCTCAGTTTGATGGGCTTGTTGGCTTTGGCTTGGGGAGGAAAAACAAGCTCTTTCTCAAAGAGAGGAGTTGTGTCAGAGGTGGCCACGGTGCCGCCATCCCTGCTGCACACCCCACTCCTGCCCGGCCCTGCAAGAGATGTTGGGTCAGCAGGCAGGACACCATTCTCTCCCAGCCCTAACCAGGCCTCTGCCTGCCTGGTGGTGTGGGTGAGGCAGGCCAAGACACCTGGGCTGAGGGGCTTCTGGGGGCAGTTGTCTGGCCCTGTGCACCTGCTCGCCTCAGCTGCTCCTTGTCCAATGTGTGTGGCCACAGGTGGATGTGTGGTGGGGGTGAGAGGGTAGACGAGAGTGAAGACAGAAAGGCAAAGGGCAGCATCCACAAACTTGGAAACATCAGCCTACTGAGGAAGGGACCCTCAAGCCCCTTTTCCACAGTATTGCTGAGCTCTAGAAGGGGAAGAATTGGGAGCAGCTGGGCGCAAAGCTCAGAATAGGACCCAGGTAGCTCTGCTCCTAGCTCGGTGCCGTGTCCACAGGACTCTATGATACACCTCTGGGAGGTTCAATCTGAAGGCAAGAGCATGGCTATCTGAGCAGCCACTTCCTGCATGCAGCGAGACAGCCCATCACAGTGGGCCAGCCCTCCGAGGGAGCACATGTTTCATCGGCGGCCGTGGTGGCAGCGGCAGCTGACCCTTATAGGGCACCAGTCCTCCCAACCTCAGCAACCTCTCTCTCCTCCTGCGGTTTTCCTAATAAACACCTTTAAAATATTTATGAAGGAAGCTTCAATGAAGTAAAACAACATTGCTTTAAAATGATTTTCTTCTAATAGGTAGCTTGAGCATGGGCTCCATTTACCAAGCTCCTAAGAGCAGGCCCATCAGGGTGAAGCCCCAGGGTGGGCATTGAAGGCTCTTCATGAATAAGCTGAGCAGTGGGGATCCCTTCCCTCTCTCAGGGCCATGGCGGGGGGCCAGCCCTTATGGCAAGTGTGAAGGTGTGACAGTGTCACAGGGCTCAGGGACTGGACTTTGGCCAAAGGGGTCTAGGGGATCGGGCAGGCCAATTAGGGCTCTGAAAGAACTGATATGGGAGGAAGCTGAACACTGGAAGTCTCTCTAGAACCATGGATAGCACCTCCAACCTGTGCCCCTGGGACGCTGAGAAGCCCAGAAGCTGGAAGCCAGGACTCCTGGGTCTCTGTCCTACCTTATTGATAGGAATGGGGGAAAGGCTGTACTCCAGAAGGAAGTGATGAGTGTCATGGCTTTGTAGGGAGGAGCCTCGACTGGGATGCCGTGGTCACTGAACAGGTGGTAGCTGAGCTCGGCTGCTCCCCAGCAGCCCTGGCTGGAAGGGACACGATGGCGATGCCTTGTGTGCACATGTTGTGGGGGTGGGTCAGGGATAAGTCGGGATCTGCAGTTGGCCCCCAGATTTGTCTGTCTGGCCTTTGGAACGCCAAGAAGCCGTCTTCTACCCTCCTTATTGCACAAATCCCTGAGCTGCCCTCTCACGGCCAGGTAGGATGGTACCTTGTCCAATCTCTTCCTGGCACAGAGGGGGAAACTGAGGTTCCTCCTTATCTCCCAGCCTCTCCCCAGGCTAAAAGGAAAACCCCATCCATATCTATCTGGCATGCAGACAGAGAGGAGGCCCTGATGGAGAAATTTGGGGAGGAAGGTTCTATTCTGAATTCTCACCTCACTTATCCCCAGAAATGTCTCTTTCTAACAAGAGCTGTTTTCATTACCATTGCACAAAGCCTGGAGCTGCTCTAATTACGTGTCAGGCTGGAATTTGACAGGGAGCATTTTAATTATTAATTTGAAGTGTGCTGAGCATGGGGTAGAGGAGGGCAGGCTCTCCAAGCTCACGCCCAGCCCTGTCTGTTGGGACCGCGTTAATGACACCTCAGGCCTCCCAGCCTTTCCTCTCCAGCTGGAGCCTCTTTCTGCCATGGCCCAGGATCTGCACCTCCCACTCCTCTGACCTTCTAACCTCTCACTCTGCACCATGCTTTCCTGTTTTCCTTATTTTCCTAAGCCGTTTGGCACAGAGTCTACTGTTCTCATTACACAGGATGGAGGACACTGAGGCGCAGGGAGGTCGGGGAGTCCAGCGGATGTCACAGCATGCATTAGCCACAGGCAGGGGAGGGCCTTTTGGGATTCTTTAGTTCTTGCCTGCCAGCAGAGGTAGCCTTCTGCAGGGCTGTCTGTCACCTGTTGTGTGCCAGCTTTATATCCATATCATCTAAGGTGGCACACAAAGTTTTTTCAGTTCTTTGCCTGCATCTGATCCCATGTGATCCCCTCCTCCTTTTTTTTTTTTAAAGGCAGAGTCTCACCCTGTTGCCCAGGCTGGAGTGCCGTGGTGCAATCTCAGCTCACTGCAACCTCCGCCTCCCAGGTTCAAGTGATTCTCCTGCCTCAGTCTCCTGAGTAGCTGGGATTCCAGGCACTCGCCACCATGCCTGGCTAATTTTGTATTTTTAGTAGCCACAGGGTTTCATCATGTTGGCCAGGCTGGTCTCGAACTCCTGGCCTATATCTGCCCGCATCGGCCTCCCAAAGTGCTGGGATTACAGACGTGAGCCACCACACCCAGCTTGCATCCAATCCTTTTAGGAGCACTTTCTTTGCTTCATTTACACCTAGGCATGGGTGTGCCCGCTGGAGTCAGGGGCCGGACTGCTTGTCCAGTCCCAGGTGAAGAGTCAGAGCCTGTCATGGGCGAAGGACATCACTTTGCCCATTTCTTCTCCTGCCCTCAATTAAGAAAGATTCATCCCCTGCTCATTGGTTGTTTTCTGGGTTTAACCCTGGCGCTCGCTCTCCTTTGTGTCAGGGCCTGTCTCTTCTGTCACACGTCATTGCTTCTGCATTCTGGATTCAGGGCCACAAAGCTGCAGGCTGGGATGCAGCCCTGGGGCTGAAGATTGTGCCGTGTCACGTGGGTCCAGCTGCTGCTGTGGTGTGTGAGGCTGAGATTGTATTTCTGTCCCAGGCTTCCTTCCTCATGTTGCTGGCCGATCCCCTTCCTCTCCAGGGCATCGCTACTTCTGCCTGCATCCCAGGCTCCGTGCTCAGGAGCCCGTGCTCAGCCGATGGCCCTTACTTCATTTCTTTCTTTTCTTTTTTTTCTTTTTTTTTGAGACAGAGTTTTGCTCTTGTTGCCCTGGCTGGAGTACAATGGCACTATCTCTGCTCACCACAACCTCCACCTCCTGGGTTCAAGCGATTCTCCTGCCTCAGCCTCCCGAGTAGCTGGGATTACAGGCACCTGCCACCACACCCAGCTAATTTTGCATTTTTAGTAGAGATGGGGTTTCTCCAAGTTGGTCAGGCTGGTCTTGAACTCCCGACCTCAGATGATCCGCCTGCCTCGGCCTCCCAAAGTGCTGGGATTACAGGCATGAGCCACCGCGCCTGGCCCCCTACTTCATTTCTTGATGCAGGCTTCCTTTGTGTTAGATTTGGTGCTGTAGTTGGATGGGAAAGTCATGATCCACTAGGGGAGATAAGCATTTATATGAATTTGATCTAGGCAGAACTGTGGTTCCAAAGGAGGGATCAAGGAACCCTGGAGGAAGTGGGGCACGTTTCCCAGACATGGTGATGTGAGAGCTGAGTCTTGAAGGACATTTGGTATGTTATTCATGGTTGCGTGCATTGAATGGAAGCAACTGTATTTTAAGCAGAAAGGAATTTAGTACAGGGTATTGGGTGCTTACAAAGACCTTAGGAGCCAGCTTGCCAGCTTGGGGCTGGGTCTCAGGAAATGATTTCTTTTATTTTTATTTTTTTGGAGTCTTACTCTGTCATCCAGGCTGGAATGTGGTGGTGTGATCTTGGCTCACTGCAACCTCTGCCTCCCAGGTTCAAGCTATTCTCCTGCCTTAGTCTCCTGAGTAGCTGGGATTATAGGCACGCACTACCATGGGCCCAGCTAATTTTTTTTTCTTTTCTTTTCCTTTTTTTGAGACAGAGTCTTGCTCTGTTGCCCAGACTGGAGTGCAGTGGTGTGATCTTGGCTCACTGCAACCTCTACCACCTGGGTTCAAGCAATTCCCATGCCTGAGCTTCCCTTATAGTTGGGACTACAGGCACATGCCACCACACCCTGCTAATTTTTGTATTTTTAGTTGAGATGGGGTTTCAACATGTTGGCCAGGCTGGTCTTGAACTCCTGACCTCAAGTGATCACCAGCGTCAGCCTCCCAAAGTGCTGGAATTACAGGCATAAACCACCACGCCTGGCCAGGAAATGACTTCCAGAATACACCATATCACAGATCTGACCCACCAGGGGGCCGCTACTTTGTCACACTGTAGGTTGAATAATGGTCCCCAAAGATGTCCATGTCATAACTCCTGGAGTTTGTGAATGTTACTTTACCTGGCAAAAAGGACTTTGCAGATGTAATTAGGTTAAGAATCTTGAGATAGGAAGATTATCCTGGATTGTCTAGGTGGACCCACTCTAATAATGAGGGTCCTTATATGAAGGAGGTAAGAAAGCAGAATCAGGAAAAAGCAAAGGGGATGGAGGACAGACCTAGAGCTGGCTTGAAAACGGAGGAAGGAGCTGTGAGCCAAGGAAGGCAGGCTGCCTCTAGAAACTGGGCAAGGCGAGGAAATGGATTCTCCCCTGAAGCCTTCAGAAAGAACACAGAGCTGCCAACACCTTGACTTTGGCCCAGTGATACTGGTTTTGGACTTCTGACCTCCACAGCTGTAAGACAATAAGTGTGTGTTGTTACAAGCCTCTGGGTTTGTGGTATTTAGTTACAGCAGCACAAAGAATATGGGGAATAGGGGAGGAATCGTTGGAACCACTGGGTTCAAGAACATGCTTCAACAGCCTGATCCAGGGAACAGAAAGAAATCCATTGCTGCTGCCCTTCCACACCCCTGCATCTGAGGCCTCAGCACTGAAACGCTGCTGTGTTTCCACAGGCAGTCTTGCTGGCTCAAAGCAGTCATAGATAGCCTCCAAATCTGCCTTCCAGGTCTTGCCAAAGGGCCTCCGATTGCTGGAACTTAATGCATACACAACCTCACCTGCAAGGGAGCCTGCGTGTTTAGCTTCCCAGCCATTGCAGTCTAGGAAGGCAAGTAGGAGATGGCAGGAAAGGGATGCTGAGTGTTTACTAGACATCTCAGACACAATAGGGAATAATTAATGATGAAAATGAGCAATATGCATTAAAATCTGACTACGGGCTCACCAGGAAAACCTCCCACCAACCCATGCACGAGTTTTGTACCTGGCCTCTGTGTAAAGATGAAGCTAAGCTATTTGCCCAAAAGTCCCACAGCAAGGAAGTGATGGAGGCAGGTTTGAATCCAGCTTTGGTCTGTTAGTGCTTGAGCTTCTAACCACTACACAGTACTGAGGAGAGGCAGGGTCAGCGCCACGAGGGAAAACGGCCTTGAAGAACACAGAGGCATGAAGTAACCAGGCACTTCAGGGAACTGAAACAGCTCCTACACCTGAACAAAAGCTGCATGGAGAGAAGCAGTGAGGAGAGAAGAGAGCAGCAGGGGCCAGGCCACGAGGGTCTCCAGGGCTCTGCCAGATGGCTGCCCTGCACTCCTAAAGGCCACCAGGCACCACAGACATCTCTTTTTTGCTCTTTTCCATAGAAGGTCTTAAGACAGGAGTGCAACAAGTTGTTTTGCATTTTGTATGTTAAGAAAGGTTTACACTAGATCAGAGAACTGAGTCAGATAGGAAAGACAAAGCTCTGACCCTGGTCACACACTAAACCCTGACCCCTGTGGTGGGCTCAGGGTCATAGACTAAGCCCCAACCCTGGAAATGCACTGAGCTCTGACTGTGGTCACAGACTAAGCCCCAACCTGGAAACACACTGAGCCCCAACCCTGGAAACACACTGAGCTCTGACTGTGGTCACAGACTGAGCCCCAACCCTGAAAACACACTGAGCTCTGACTGTGGTCACACGCTTAACTCCAGCCCTGGTCATAGATTGAGCTCCAATTCTGGTCACACACTGAACCCTGATTCTACTCACACACTGAGCCCTGATCTGGTCACACACTGAACCCTGATCTGGTCACACACTGAGCCCTGATCCTACTCACACACTGAGCCCTGATCTGGTCACACACTGAGCCCTGATCTGGTCACACACTG